>SMSR01009522.1:33152-78767 GCA_019453355.1 Ceratina japonica
AGGTTTAAAAGCGGCTTCGTGTTGTCCACCGATCGTCGTTACATACTGCAGATTTTGTCCAGACTGTTGTTGCAACGTTTCGACGTACGACATGATGCCTGGTGGCGTTTGTTGCAATATTACAGTCGGCGCGCTCGGTCTTTGAGCTTGCTGCAACTGTATAACCGGAGTGTTATTCTGCACTGGCTGAAACCTAGCGTGTCCGTTGTGCGGTTGTATAGTATTCTTCGCGATCTGCGTTTTAATTCCCTTCGCTCGAGACTTCGGTGCTCTCGGCGATTTCGCTTTAGCTAATTTTGTTACTTGAACGTTGGCCGAGTCGTTGGCCGCCGTTTGTACTCCAGTGGATGAGAACGTAGGCGATACTTGCGGACTCGGAATTGTTCGAGGACTCGCGCTGTTCGGAGAATTCATAGGCGTACTGACGCTGTTTGGTGATCTGCTTGAATCACTGCCGACCGATGGTGCGTCTGTAATTTCTGTTATTTGGACGCTACTCTCTTGCGGTAATACCGTGGTATTTGGTAAAGTGGTCGTTGTCCTGGTATATTGTGTCTGAACGATCATGTCGTTCGATGTCAATACTGTTTGATGTACAGTCTCCACGGTAGCGTGTGTATGAATTTGCGGCGTAATAATTGCTTGAGCGATGGGTTCAATTTGTATGGCTGGATGAGGTGACGGCACAGAGGCTTCCAAGGGCGATGTTGCTTGAATATCAGGATAATCAGAGGACAGAGTATGGCCTTCGGATGGAGATAGCGTTATAAATTGCGGGGACACGGATCCGATGCTCGGAGAAAATCTAGAATCAGGCGATGCCAATTTATTGTCCATAGTTTCCGAGTCACTGTCGCTCGTTATCATGATGTCACAATTCGATACGTGCCTATTATAGCTATCTTGCGTTCTGTAGGTGCAACGGCATCGTTTGCACGTTACCGGATGATCTATGTGATCCAACGGTGTCTCGCATTGAGAAGTAATCTCGGATCTTGCGTTCGGAACGTGCTTCGGTGATATGCATTCATCGTCACTGGATATATCGTCAGCTCCGTCTAATTGGGGAATCTTCAAATTTATCCTTGAATTATCCTCCTTGAAGTGCGGTTGATCGGAAAAATCATTTTCCTTCGCTTTCTGCGACTTATCGCTAGACTTCGTAATATGTGATCTAATTAATCCGTATATTCGTTTTGATCGCAGCATGTTGGATTTTGTACAAGAATTGATATCCTTATCAGCGAATAAAGCGAACTCGCCGCTGTCGCACGAGGACTCGTCATTGATACCGTCCAACTGAGGAATCGATAAATGTTCCGGCACACGTAGAACATCGGTCTTTTCCTCGATGTTATATTCGGGTGAGCTGCACTCGCTGGCGCTGCTTGGATCGACGGATCCGTCGACCTGCAATATTCGCGGCTGTTGCCTCGCGTGCCAGAAGAGCCGTTTATGCTCTTTCCCTTCTTCACGACCAGTAGATATTACTCGACGATTGACGCCAGTGGTATCTTCGATACAGTACTTCAATTCTCGCATAGAATCGGATAAAATGTTCGGTGTGTTGGTTCTGCCCACGGTGACCATGATCCCATCCGGAATCCTCAATTCGTGCAATGTAGGCGGCCGTTCAGTCTGCGAGTCCAACACCATTACATTACTTTCATTTGATTTTGTCATGGTCGCGTTCCGAGATAATTTTCTTCTCTTAATGGTGGGCCCATAGGTACCATCCAATTTACAGCTCCAAGTCAAACTGCACGATCGCTGATGATGCCTCTGTCCGCCAACTATTAGAGGACTGTTCGACATCACCTCTGATTTCGATCGTTTCAGCTCTCTGCCACCATGTTTTGGATTCTTCGAACTGAACAGATCATCCATTAAGTCGTGGACGGAGGCTTTAGTTTCCAAGTGCACCCACAGATCGTTGTGCGATCCCAATTCTACTGAGGCGGGATCAACTTTCGAGATTTTACTTTCGGGCGGTTTTATAATCTCATCGACTTCAGGCGTCAGCATGTCGTCCTTGAATAAATCGGCTGGAAATGATCCGTCGTTCTTCAGATCCATTGACAAGAGATCTTCGTATGTCAACAGTATATCTTGCATTGATATACCCTCTAATAGGTCGTGGGGTAACTCTTCGAAAATAGCTTCCGTTAATTCCGGAGGTAAAAGATCTGTATTGTTTTGTTCTGCCAAGTTTTCATCGACTTCCTTGTTGCAAACGGCGTCGACCAAAGCGTCTAAAGTTTGTTTCACAGCTAAGTATTCGGTTTGTTGCGTATTTAATGCATCTTCTTTCTCTCGTTCTTTTGAATGATCAATAGTTATATTATGTTCTAAATCAGAAGAAACTTCCGGTGCGTACACTTGTACGTACGTTCTGATATAATATTTAACAATTTTGAACGGATTCACCGTGGACCAGTACAGCCGGGAACATTTGTAATCGCATGGTATGATCTTTTCGACCGCATCAGAGTATTCAGGTCTTATGGTACCTAAGCAATCTATCGTCAACGAGCCTATCATAACTTTCACTTTACTCGGTTCCGCAAACTTTTTCTTCTTACGATCCAGTTCCACGTATACCGGTCTTCGTAGACTGAATTCGCTTTCGCTTTGTAATGTCTTATGCGTACAATTATTTAAATGCGACGAACAAAATACTGTTTTATCATCGTTGAAGGCGAGTCCAACGTTTCTCGCACAAGGATAATGGAAAGTACTGTTACAATTTTTCGCGCAGCATCCAACGCTCGCCCCCTTTTTCCCGCATTCCGAACAACGAATCAATCGACCTCTTGAAATAGCGCTGTGAACATTTTGTAAAGAACCATCGATCTCTTCGTAGACCTCGTTAGACCAAAGAGCACAATTCGAGTGTACCCATTCGTTCTTCCCACAATACAGAAGCCGACCTTCCTTTGTTTCTAAACCGTCGCCCAAGCCTTTGCACAGACAACACGATCTACTGTCCTCAACGGAGACGTTATACAAATTCGCCGTTTTAGCCGCGATCGCTTTCGGCGCTTTCATCACTTCTTCCTTCCATACTTCTAGAATTGAATCATCGAGCTTGGTGACTGAACCATCGTCCTTATCAGCTTCCCTGGGGGGTGTTAATGTACCGTTCTTCTCGTTGTCATTTTGAATACTTTTTGGATTGAACCATGGAAACACTTCCCGTAGAATTTCGTAGTAAGCATCGGTAAGTTCCTTGTTTCCGGTACGATTGATTATGTGCTCCAGGTCGCAATGAAACTGTGACAGCGTTTTGTATTCATTATTGTTCACTTTCCGTTTGGCCGACATCAGTGTGAGCGAAGGTCTAACAATAATTTGCTGATCCGAACAGTGACATTCGGTATCGTTCAAATTACTATTCGAATTTTCTTGGATTATTACATCCTTCTTCTCACCGTCTTGAGTATCTTTTATGACACAATTCCTTACGCGAACCGAACATTCTTTTAAATGAAATTTTTGACGAAGGCGTCTTAAGCCTCTTCTATTAGAAGCATCGCTTGCCTGATCCTCGTCCGTCTTATTTATCGAATTAGATTTCGAATTATTGTTCAACGTAAATTCTATACTTTTTATTTTCTCGTTACTATTCTCTTCACTATCCTCCAAATTGAGACTTTCTTTGCCACTTACTACATTCGAATCGAGTTTTTCATTCGAAAAATCCAATTTTCGTCCATTAGGAAGAGGTCTGCACGAACATTCTTTTCTCGGACTCCATTTCAACGCAGCACAAGTCTTCTTATTTTTACTTAACGATTTTATAACGCCTATAAAACCAGCTTTAAGTTCGGCTTCTATAGCGTTTCTCCAAATAGAATTAGGATTTGAGGAACATTGGCTGCACGTAAACTCAATGGTATCCGGTAAATAACTAAGGATTTGATAACGCTCATCGGAAAGTCCTTCACAGTGAGCATGTACCCAGTAAGAACATTCGCTGCATTCCATCATCTGAAAAATAAAATATGAAAACATAATTAATATAAATGGGAAGAACATCTCTTTTTTTCGTGCCTCCACACGCGTATGAATTTCTACGATCCGACATGCAAACGTACAATTAGAATTAGTATATGGCCTACCTTTGTATCGAAATCATTTTCGTTGTAACATCTTTGACACAGAGGACAATAGTTCCCTTGCTGTCGTAATTTAAAACACATCGAGCATAATGGTAAGTTGCCCACATGAACATTGACTCCTTCGCTACCACAGCTTTTGCACTTTACACAACTTTGACACACGTACGGCCTCTCGGGACTGTAAAGTCTCGCGCTGACACCGGATTTCGACAAGCACGAGTGGTGAAACGATTGACGACAACGAATGCAAGACAATTTCGGACCAGATCTTAAATGGCAGGATTGGCATATCGTACATCGAGGACAGCACCAGTTTGGTTGAGCACAAGCATTCCATTCACTAGGTTCCAAACAAAAGGCATGATACGGTTCGCAACAGCACTGACAGTGGATGAGCTGGAAAGATTTGTTACAATGTACAATTTTATAGAACATNTGATTCAAAATTATTTCGCGCACTCGATTGTCTTTATTTAATGCGTACATTATTAAGCACGAGCTTTTAACTCATTGGTTCGTGACCTAATAAAATCGTACATATATAGAAATTTCTCGTTATGGTCCATATCATATTACCTTATTTTNCACTTCCACAAAGGTAACAAATAGCAGGAATATGAAACAGCTCTGAACCAATCAGTGCAAAACCTTTCTGTCCTACTTCTGAAGGATCATATTGTTCCCAAAAGTCTATCGATACCGTATGTAATACTTCATTGTTTGTTTTAGGTACCTGAAACACATAGTCAATCGTCTTTTCAAACAGCACGTATCAAACTATAGAGTTTGACTGAAAAGTGGAGCTGATTTACATTTACATTTAATATTATTGAAATGTAGTGATTTATATTAATCTTATGTCTGCCTACCACTTGAAAATTTGACGTTGATATAGTTTGTTGCGCTTTTCCTCTTTTTGGATACGACTGCTGTGATACGTTAATAGCATTATAATTTACAGCATTCTCGTCGTTCTGTTTTTGGGTTTCTTTTTCTTTCGTTTCCTCCTTCTTTTCGCTTTTATCCGTTTCCTTTGAAGTTTTCGGAATGTGCTTATTGCTTTCGGTGTCTGCTTTCCCATCAACAATGGGAAAAGTGGCGATCGGCTGACCAAGAGCCACGCTCGCGCTTCGACAAACGGTTTTAACTCTTGGTCCTTTCAACTCTAGTCTCTGCCTCAGGGGTTGCGGGCACTGAACTATAGACGGCGAGGAGAACATCGGATTCTTTAATTTCTTCCTCACTTTTATCCTGTTGTTCTTTCTTCTCTTTTTATTAGGTGATATATTCAATGATGAATCAACTGTAAAATATGAAACAAACGTTTAGGGTTCATTAGGAAAGTTATTTATAAACATACAAGTCTACCGCATTAAAAACACATTTAACTTACGCTTATCTAACTTTGTATACAGGAAACCACCAGTTCCTTGATAGCTAGCTTTTTGACCTATTTCTATATTCCTCCAACTCATGGCTGATTTGAACAAGTTCTTCTCTGAACTGTCTTCTGCTGGCCAGCCTAACTTAGACGATATCAATTTCTGTCCTTGATTATCATTATCCTCGTGAGTCAATGTCAGCGGAATACTTAAGGGATCTCTCATCATCGGTGGCAACAATGCGTTCAAGCCTGTTCGTAGCGAAGATGGAATGTTGTAGCACTTCAAACACATCTTTAGCCAACAAGCCGGGCACCTAGCTTTGTAAACACATCTCATGAGATTCCATTGTTGACTTCTTACAACAGGCGGCACCAAGCACAAGCCGTCGCCCTTGTGGCATTGGAGGGCTGGAAGCGTGCTGTTTGTTGACTTTGCACAAGCCTGTCGTTTAATCATTTTACTGATAAACTTCCGACAAGACTCGCAACTGTGAATACCGAATTTTCGAGCTTGTTTCACAAACCGATAAAACCGTACAGCACCGCAAACACCACATTTAATAGTACCTGTCAAACCTATGGCATTATAAAAGTTTAAATTATTCTGTTTAATGTAATCTCACTTAGTAGAAGGGAATATAATTTTATAATATATTGTAAACAAGATAGGATAATGATGATATATACCTAAATTAGTATTTCCGCCTGTAATACCATTGCTATTTGTCGTCGAGAAAGGTCCTTCAGTTCCACCAATACATTTATTATCTAATTTTAATCTCGCTTTCCTTAAGATAACTTTCCCGCCGTTTAACTTCATCCCAGTCCATTCGGATTGTTCATCTTCAGTGTGGTTACTGTGTTCACTTCCACTTTCTGACAACGTACTTTCCGTGTCAAAGTTATCCGAATTTCCCTCTGCAGTTTTACTCCCATTATCGACGTTATCGTGACTTTTCACGTCAATATTTTTCTTCGTTTTCGCAGAGTCTCCTGAATTTATTTGACTGGCGTCTAAATCAGCGGCGGTTTCATTCTGAGCTCCTGACCTCGTCTGAATCCTGGAAGACTCTGAACTTGGAACATCAGAATCGGGAAGAACTTTTATAGGAACAGAAATTGGTTTCTGGTTTTTAGAGCTCGCGACTGCCAATTTTCCATTTTGATTTTTCCTGATTACATTTTGCGCACCGTCTTGAACGTTATTAGCTCCGTCAGGTGAATTTTTCAGTACTTTGTTCTTATTGGATAAATTAGTTCTTTTAATCTCCGCATTAGTAGTTTTCGATACTTGTGCGTCTTGTGCAGAAGATGATAACTTTTCAACATTCTTCACAGATTGCATCACAGTTTGACTGTTAGAATTTCCACTCTGAACCACCTTTTTAGCCTTGTTCTTGCTCTCTGTGTCTCTCGTTTTTGTACATGCTTTACCAACATTCCCATCTTTCAATTTCGATTCCTGATTACAAAGTTTGTTCAATGCAAATTTAGCTTTCTTCACGTGCGTGCCAACTTCATTCTCGCTATGCTCTGCTCCAGAGATCTCTTCCAATTCCTCGATAAATCTTTTATTAGGTTTAATAACTCTCGACGAATGTGCACTTCGAACTGGTAAAATGAATTTCCTCACAGCATTCGATTTATCCGCGCATTGTGACGTTATATTACGCACATTATTACTGTTCGATTTTGCCCTCTGCAGCAGTCTCTTTGCAGTGCTATTATGCAGCTGTCTCGTACGCTGATCCAAGATATTGTTTACCGATTTTAATATAGGTGTTTTTATGAAGTTAGAGAATTTTAAATTTTTACAATTCTTGCGACTCTTGGGTCTGGGAAATTTGGCAGCAGGCTTGGAATTTGCTACGGTNCGATTTATCCGCGCATTGTGACGTTATATTACGCACATTATTACTGTTCGATTTTGCCCTCTGCAGCAGTCTCTTTGCAGTGCTATTATGCAGCTGTCTCGTACGCTGATCCAAGATATTGTTTACCGATTTTAATATAGGTGTTTTTATGAAGTTAGAGAATTTTAAATTTTTACAATTCTTGCGACTCTTGGGTCTGGGAAATTTGGCAGCAGGCTTGGAATTTGCTACGGTCACGTCTTTCTTAATATCCTCTTCTGCTGGCTTGGTATTTTTATCACATAAATTTTCTGTATCATTTTCAATGTTTGATGGACAACTTTTAGTATCTGTGATGTTTTGTTCAGCTTGTTGCGGTACAGGATTAGTAGCAGCATCAGGTGGTGGTTTAACGGTTGTCTTCTCCGTGTCATGTTGTTGAGTTTTTATATATGACACTGAAAGATTAGCCTCTTTAGTGCTAAAACCATGGAATGGTGGATGTTCCTATGGAAAAAAGAGAAAATATCCAATATTAGTAACAACAAATTCTATTGTATTCATTATTCTTGTTTGTTTTGACAACATTGACTAACTAGTTGCAGTATTTCATTTTTCATAGTAAACAGTTTATTATATGATTTTACTGCGGTAAAAGACATACAATAATTTAAAGGTATATCATAATAGGTATATATCACAAAGTTTACATATTACTTTGGATAATGAGGAACGATTAAATGTTGTAAATAAAATCTGTTTACATAAGAATAACAGGATGTAAATGGAGTAATTTCATTGAAGTAAACGATATCAATTACAGTGGTACGTCAATGCGTATTATATTGTACACATCTGCCATTCCGACTGCGATTTCCATTGAAGAGGTTAACTTTCGTTCTATAGCCAAATCTTTTGGCCCTTCGGACCGCCGATACAGTATCGTATGCGTCCTAGCGACGTTTATAAAACGAATACAATCGTTCTCAGCTCGAAAACGGATTGTTTATATCGTGACTCAGATTACGCGGCGTACGCCGAGCATACCCAGCGGGAGTAAACTACGAATTTACCTTCTCGTTGTCACCAAATGTTTCGTTGAACAGGGAAAGTCCGTAGTAGATGTTCTCGGCGACGGTTACCGAATCGGTTTGGGCTGTCTCGGGCTGGCCGAGAACTTTAATCCGTTTCCTGGTGACCGTCTTCGGCGGCTTTCCGGGAAACTTGGACCTTCCCATGTTCACTTTTTTTCAACGGCCAACCTCAACCTCACAACGAAATTCTGTTTCCATTTTACGCGATTTTGCCCAGTCGAGGCGCACCAACTGAACACCAACGAACGTACCACGCAACACACACGGAACTCACTCACGGGCTTCGTTAAACATCGGTTAACGTCGGCTAAATTCGATGATAGCCCGCAAAATACCGCGCGCGTACTGTCAAACACAGAATCACCAGTATGTAGTAGGTAACGCGGGTACATGTGTTTTCGAATATATAAACGCGCGCGCATTCGCGTCTAGTGATTTTTATTGGATTGATTCAAGAGCGTATAATGCAGTATAATGTCGGTTTTTAAACATAACGTAATAAACAGCTTATAATGGTGTTCGACTTTCCTCGGAAACTTCATTAACAAGTATGGATTTTCTTTTCATTCTGTTTCACATTATTCCCGGCTCGTTTCTCATGCTTTTTCATTGTCCTCGACAAACTGCAATTTTTATACAAAATAACCCTTTCGACGTCAATTTAAAAAATGTAATTTAAATAAAAAAGTAATTATGTGTGACGTGATATATAATGCACATTCATATACATTTATATTTCTTGCACTTCTCGTATAAATGAGTAAAATCTGCAGTTTCATTCATTATTAATAATCTACATTTGAAGAATCAATTCTGGATCGAATTAAATACAATTTCAAAATTATTACGACTCAAAATTATTTCGCGCACTCCATTGTCTTTATTTAATGCGTACATTATTAAGCACGAGCTTTTAACTCATTGGTTCGTGACCTAATAAAATCGTACATATATAGAAATCTCTCGTTATGGTCCATATCATATAACCTTATTTTATAACCCATTAATAATTAAATTGAATTGCCGTAGCTAAACTTAAATAGAATCAGGAGAATTTCATATATGCTAAGGAGGAATTAATTTCTTATTCCTATTAGACAGGTTCGATTAATTTTATTGGGATTCTGTTATTTCGTTCTTTCATCCCCTGCCATCCCGTCGAATCGAAATCTCATTCGACGCTATTCGAACTTCCGCTGATTAATTACAAGGAAGCATTAAAAATTATAATCGCATCAGCTCGTTCGTGCTCAGTAACGTGAAAGAGGGTTCGATAAATTAGATGTACACGAATCACAAATCCGATGTTTCTTGTGCGCTGACCTGTGCTCTACTTAAGGGAGCTTTCATTGATAGGCATGGCCAAGTACCACTTTCGGAATCGTATTGTACGTACTCAGTGTGACTTATGAAAGAATCCAAACGTTTACCACCGCCGATTTCACGTGTCGTCGTACAAATTCTTATTTCTGAGATCATCAAATTATTTCTCTAACGAGGCGGGACGGTGTTCATAAAATTCCGCGGAAATTTGATGACGGAGTATTTGTTGCAGACTTGTTCGAACGACATGAATAAGCATGAGTATGTTTTCGTAGCCGCTTTGCGAAGTAAGTATAACAAAGGTCGATGAAGGCACATAGCTCCGTAAATTGGGGCGCATTATAACAGACTAAAGTGTAGCCCACTAATACCGGCGTCCCACTTTTATCGATCCTTCCATCTCGTAAATATTTATGTACATGTATATTTATGTACGTATTTATTTACCTACGACTACACGCGTTTGCGTCTGCAAATAAACTGCGTATTTTTTAATAAGGTGTATTAATATCGCATTACGTTCCGCCCTTTTTGTACCGTTGCAACCGACTCAGAAACTAAATTACACTCTGTCAGAGAGAAATATTCATGCGTACCGGCGTTTCTGATCGTGTTTCGATTTATGCTTTCGACAAACGCTGAAAGAGACGCTTGGAAATTAGTTCGTAAATGAATGCGAATTGCGTCAGAGAAACTTTTAATTGAACAGAATATATATATATATTTTGAAACAGTTATTTTTCAGCATTAACATGAATAATTTCGCGGCGAAATACGTTTACAGCAGATCGTTCCCGATTCAGCTAGGAATTAAATAGATTTCAATAAATACCCACGATAATGATTTCGCTGACGAATTATTTGTGATAATTACGTATAATTCCTTTTAGCTGATTCATTCGCTCCCTTTGACAAATTATCCTGTTCGTTCCTACACTGTTAAAAATATAATTAAACTTAATGCACTATTCACGAAAAATAATACATTAAATTTAAGTGTTTCGTATATTAAACATATATTAATGCAAATTTACCGTAAAATTAATGAATTGTCAAAAAAATTTAAGGTACCGTTCATGAAAATTAGTGTTCCGCAATGAATATTTAATAAAATTTGTCTTAATACAAAAATACGTAAGTATTGCTTCATGCATTTGTTCATCAAATCCAATGAAAAATTGTTAACAGTGTAATTGTACGGCTATAAATGTTCCAGGGATTTAATTAAAATAAAACTGTATTTGCGAAAAAAGAAAAGGAACTTGCGTAGGTTCGAGAAGACGAAGAAGACGAAGAAGACGAAGAAGAAGAAAAAGGAACGTACTGAAAGTTGTCAGATTGAATCAAATTCAAATTGGAGACGATCTAGCGCGATAGTTTAGCCGCGCGCCGGGAAACCTGAGACTCGTTACGCCGGGTGTAAGTATGTGTATTCGTATTCGTTTTAAGCGGCGAACGAACGAGTTTATCTCTCGATCATTCCGCTCGAAATGCCCAGCCCGAGCGGGTGTGGTACCCGGTCGGTACCCGGCCGTAGTATTCGTTGGGATCGGTCAGCCTAGCCGGTTGTAACGGAGCTATAAGATCTGCTGTTCCGTTTCGTTGCTTTACTTTGCATTGCGTACTTTCTCTACCATCCGCCTATGCCGTCGCTGCTTTGCTGCATTGCATACTGCTCGCTGCACGGGCTTCACCTCGGTTGGACAAGTGTGCGATCCTAGAAGGATAACGCCTATGTACAGCGCCGGTCAAAAGTGAGCGCGTGCATCTTTCGGCAACGCGAACTCCACAAAATTAGTTCAATCACTCTTACCTACATATATACGTACAATAAATGTGTACAGATACGAAATTTACGTAAATAATGATTAATAAGAATTTTTTAAAAATGAGCCTTTGAATAAATGTTAAATACATTGGATTGAATGAAGAAATAAATCGAAGAATAAATAACGAGGAAATAAAATTAATCATCAGACAACAAACAAGATCAATTAAAAAGTCCTCGCGCTTAGCTCAGGTGTTTTTCTATTTTATACAAATGCCCTCTTTCAGATCTCATGCCTTTTATTCGTTCGATAGATATTACATGCAGTGTGTAACATAGTTCGTCCCAGTTACTAGATTCGCCCTGTATGTCTCGTGGCTTTACTCGCTGGTCCATTTGCGGACCCATGAGAAAGACCGATGAACGCTTATACATATTAATATGTACTACCTACACACGTACTGCTTGCGACCAAACATTTTTTCCCTAATTCAACAACCAGATCCATTTCTTTTCTTTTGATGCATCGAAAACGCATGCATACTTCCATGGAATTATTCGAACTGACACTCAACGAAAATGGAACACGTTGCAAATATGTGCACATTTTATGTATATTCGGAAATGAGATATACGCGATCATAGATATAATAGCAAAAGTAATTTATTAGATTCAATGACATAAAAANCCAGCCCGAGCGGGTGTGGTACCCGGTCGGTACCCGGCCGTAGTATTCGTTGGGATCGGTCAGCCTAGCCGGTTGTAACGGAGCTATAAGATCTGCTGTTCCGTTTCGTTGCTTTACTTTGCATTGCGTACTTTCTCTACCATCCGCCTATGCCGTCGCTGCTTTGCTGCATTGCATACTGCTCGCTGCACGGGCTTCACCTCGGTTGGACAAGTGTGCGATCCTAGAAGGATAACGCCTATGTACAGCGCCGGTCAAAAGTGAGCGCGTGCATCTTTCGGCAACGCGAACTCCACAAAATTAGTTCAATCACTCTTACCTACATATATACGTACAATAAATGTGTACAGATACGAAATTTACGTAAATAATGATTAATAAGAATTTTTTAAAAATGAGCCTTTGAATAAATGTTAAATACATTGGATTGAATGAAGAAATAAATCGAAGAATAAATAACGAGGAAATAAAATTAATCATCAGACAACAAACAAGATCAATTAAAAAGTCCTCGCGCTTAGCTCAGGTGTTTTTCTATTTTATACAAATGCCCTCTTTCAGATCTCATGCCTTTTATTCGTTCGATAGATATTACATGCAGTGTGTAACATAGTTCGTCCCAGTTACTAGATTCGCCCTGTATGTCTCGTGGCTTTACTCGCTGGTCCATTTGCGGACCCATGAGAAAGACCGATGAACGCTTATACATATTAATATGTACTACCTACACACGTACTGCTTGCGACCAAACATTTTTTCCCTAATTCAACAACCAGATCCATTTCTTTTCTTTTGATGCATCGAAAACGCATGCATACTTCCATGGAATTATTCGAACTGACACTCAACGAAAATGGAACACGTTGCAAATATGTGCACATTTTATGTATATTCGGAAATGAGATATACGCGATCATAGATATAATAGCAAAAGTAATTTATTAGATTCAATGACATAAAAAGTGTGAAATGAACGGAACATAATATAATGAGTATATGTATGAGGCGATTCTCTGTATAAAAGGGGAAATTTGTGAAAAGTAGGAGCACGATATTAGGGCAACTGACCCTATATTTTACGTGAAACACGGACGCCTTGCGCAGATGTTTTGCTTTGGATTTGGGGTCGTTCCGTTGATTATAGAAGGAAAGGGAGGCTCCCAAAAGCAGCAGGCATGAAATTATGCATTATTAATACGGTTTCACCCTCTGTACCTCTTGAACGTTCTATTCAGTTTTAAGAAATATCGGCCCACTTTTTCGTTTTGATCGAAAAATATTGACTAGTTGTCAATTTGGCACTATCGGTAAGGAATATAAATGGACGGAACATTTTCGGTGGGTCAAAAGGAAATTCAGCCATTTGCTTGTCCATCATTTTCACGGGATATTGAAACGGTTTTGAATAATATTCGCGACGCGACGCATCGAAAAATGCAGCCATCAGAGTTGTATGCATTGTAGTTTTGTATTCATGCGACGACGTTATGGGAAGCATTACTAACAGAGAGCGACGTTATTGCGTACGTACCGTTTTCTCGCCGTAGCCTCGGAATTAATTATAAGATGGATACGTATTACATTATGTACATATACTTAACTACTGGTGAATTCATTTTCTTGCTCCTTTTGTTATTTGCAGGCCGCACGCACGCGGGGCTTAGAAAGCTGGAAGTTGGTTCATTGTCTCCATCCGGACGTGAGAAATACGCAACGTGGAACGCTTCATATGACATCCCGACCACTCGCTCTTCTCTCCTCGAGAAGAAAAAAGTCGCACGACATGTTCGTCAAACAAACGAAACAAAGCCGATCGCACGCCGCGCGGTAATTTCACTTTTTAATAAATTTACAACGAAATCGACTCGTAATTCGGCAAATATTTTTTCTCTTTTGTTTTTTAATAAGAGAACAAAAGTGCCATTCGGTCTTTCTGTCTATTATTTAAAAGAATATGCGCCTGCATGAACGAGCATGGTCTAGTGATTAAATGACGATATTCGCCGGAACGTGACACAATATCGGCGGCGCGTTTTCACGCGCGCCGGTTCGTTAAAATCGCGTTTTCCATGACGATCGGAGACGGAATTATAACGACGCCACTCTAAACAATAATCCACGCGTTGTATCGCATCGAAATCCCTTTCGATCTCACGCCTCGAGCCGAAATATGGACGTATTACTTCCGCAGCAGCGGAATGTCATTAACGAAGAGCCCGCCGTTGCTTTACAAATCGTTATATATTTCGAACCCGTTCCTCGTCGAGTGGATTTTCCTACCGTGATTATTCGGGAAACGCGTGACCGGCACGTGCGTGCACGCCCGGGATAACCGTCGTGAATATGTATACGCTGAAGAGAGAGACTGCACGCGCGTTTTCTATCGATATACATATAGTATGAAAGCGCGCGCGACCGCGAACGACGAGAATGAGTCTCGCGAACGCTTTTCAACCAAAATGCTTTTGCATCGCGAGCGGATCGCGCAATTTACGCACGCGATGAGCGTAGAAAAGCTAGAAGACGGTTCATCGCACCGGACGAACGTGAGAAATATGTACTTAAACCATTCTACTTTTTTTTACTCCTCCTCCTCCTCCATCTTCTCCTGCCTCTGCATCTCTCCTCGCGCATACAGTTAGAGTCAAAAGTGAGTGCGAGCGGATTTTGACATTCCCGGGCTCGAAATATTTTACAAGCGTCGCCGACGTAGATAAAAAAAATTATTGAACGGGCGCGATCGGTGATTGGAAATCTGATTTTGGAAACGTCGCGCCGAATCTCGTCGAGGCCAGAGGGTACTCGGTTTTGATTGTCACTGTACATACATATGTATGTATGTTACATACAAGTTGCGCGGGTATACTAAACTCCGCTCCGCGTACGAAAAATAAAAGCGGCGCTGCACTTCCCCGCCCCTATTAAACAGGTAGTTGCCGGATAAAAACGAAACCACTTCTCCGCGTGCCGCGGTTTGAAAAAATTCTCGTAGCCGGGAATCTAACAAAAGGAGGGAGCGAAGAGGAGAGCGAGACAGAGAGCCGTTCGACGCGCATCGAATAGACGCGATTTTATTCATAGAGCCGTGATTTCACGGAAATTACCGGCCGTGTACCGGCGCCGCGCAGGGATTTTATAAGCGGCGAGTGTTCTCTCTCCGGCTGTTTCCACGATCCCTACCGAATAACGCGGCTCCGCCGATGAATCGTTATCGTTGCCATTGTCTACGCGCATCGGCGATCCGCGTCGAGAGTCAAAACTGTGCGGAACGAGGACAATCATCTGACGTGCATTAACTGGATATCTGCCGATTTTAATAAACGCGACATCGATACCAATTTTCCGTTCTACCCCGTTTCCAACGAATAAGGAAAAAAAAAAAGACAATGTCGATTACAGTCTCTTCGATTCTGCATTTCCACCTGTCGTGTACGTTTCGGTAAACATTTTATTGCTTTAATAATCGTGACAGGGAACGTATCCTTTATTAAATTACGAATTATATGAATAAATTGGTAATAAAATATTTTAATCGCGACCCACTTTATTGCAGAGTACACGATTCGGAGTGATGTCAAAATCCGCGTGTCAGGTCCAACGTGGAAGAAAACAAGACGTCGATTTATTACTCGTTTTGGACTTTGTCCCCTTAGGGGAAATTAACACTGGCCGGGGCACGGCCAGAAATCATTGTCCCAAGCTGTACAAGTGCAAGGCGTAGGCATCGATACAGAGGGACCGACCGGTTCTTTACGACAACGTCGAACGTTTCCAGAGGAAGCAACAGTCGCGTACACNTCTCGTAGCCGGGAATCTAACAAAAGGAGGGAGCGAAGAGGAGAGCGAGACAGAGACCCGTTCGACGCGCATCGAATAGACGCGATTTTATTCATAGGGCCGTGATTTCACGGAAATTACCGGCCGTGTACCGCCGCAGCGCCGGGATTTTATAAGCGGCGAGTGTTCTCTCCGGCTGTTTCCACGATCCCTACCGAATAACGCGGCTCCGCCGATGAATCGTTATCGTTGCCATTGTCTATGCGCATCGGCGATCCGCGTCGAGAGTCAAAACTGTGCGGAACGAGGACAATCATCTGACGTGCATTAACTGGATATCTGCCGATTTTAATAAACGCGACATCGATACCAATTTTCCGTTCTACCCTGTTTCCAACGAATAAGGAAAAAAAAAAGACAACGTCAATTACAGTCTCTTCGATTCAGCGTTTCCACCTGTCGTGTACGTTTCGGTAAACATTTTATTGCTTTAATAATCGTGGCAGGGAACGTATCCTTTATTAAATTACGAATTATATGAATAAATTGGTAATAAAATATTTTAAACGCGACCCACTTTATTGCAGAGTACACGATTCGGAGTGACGTCAAAATCCGCGTGTCAGATCCAACGTGGAAGAAAACAAGACGTCGATTTATTACTCGTTTTGGACTTTGTCCCTTTAGGGGAAATTAACACTGGCCGGGGCACGGCCAGAAATCATTGTCCCAAGCTGTACAAGTGCAAGGCGTAGGCATCGATACAGAGGGACCGACCGGTTCTTTACGACAACGTCGAACGTTTCCAGAGGAAGCAACAGTCGCGTACACGGCCGCGTTCGTGGACCGATCCAGTTTAGACACCCACGTGGCGTCCATTATCTAGATCGTGTCCGCCGTCCGAGGGAAGAAATCTGTTTTATTATACTCGCCACTATACTCATATTCTCCGTTGAAATCGTTGCTCGGACACGGATAACGCCTGTCCCTGATCGCTTTTTTCCCGACCGCTCCGAGAGCGACCGCTCGCGTAGGACAAGGCGAGCGAAGCGAAAGCGCGAGAGGAGAACGGAGAGAAGAGAGAGCCGGCCAGGTAGATATAGGTATCAATAGCCACGGATACGTATAGGTACTTACACGCTAAGAGACAGAGACCGGTTCACGCTTTACGACAATGTAACCGCGTGCTATTCACAGGACTCGATAGATAGGATCTATACGTTCGTCCGGCGAACCGACCGACCCGAACGCCTACGCGCGGTCCACGTTAACCCATGTCGCGTTACATTTTTCTACCCGCGGATATACCCGTGTATATTAATTTCCTCGAAAATATTATCGCCATCGATGGTACGATACTCGATTACTCTCTAAACGACACCCAATTTTTAATATAAAAACGCTGTTTCTCTAATTTAACCTTTGAATCCGAAGCACGATCGTATCTTCAGATCTTCTGTAGACAAATTTTTTATTAGATCGGATGTACTGTTTCTAACTGCTTCTCGTTGCTAATAATTGATAAATGATTACACGATGCAGTACAGAAAGTAAGTAAAAAATTTATCGACACAATCTGAAGAGCGCGGAGACGGTGATTAAAAATTACGAACTCGATGGCTTAAATAAAAGAAGTCTAATTAGGAATTACTGGTTTAAACAGAAGAAATGAGATTAATTTTTTTTTAGCTCGCGATTGGATCTCGTTATGACGACACGAGCGATGAAGTGGGTGGGTGGAAACTGTATCAAATATACGAAGATTAGCTGGGAATTATAAGTCTGGCTGGAGCCACTCGACGATACGAAATTCCGTCCATTTGAAATTCGTTTCATGCGCTCCGACGTCTAGATGCATTTAATTTGCGAAAGTAAACATACCGACGTTTACAGTAAACCTTCTGCACCGGGAGGAACTCCGGAACCGTACAATTATATTCGAATAATTTGAATTAAGCGAATAGCCGTGTCGTCTTCACGGCGATGTATACGTACACTACTTATACCGTGAAAAATCACGTTTCTTTTGATGAATGGTATTAATGGGTTTCCACGCTGCCCGTCAATCTCTGTCTTCGTTTGTCCGTCTTAATTCAGAAATTCGGAAGTGCACGAAATCGCATAAAGCGAGAGGTTTTTAAATCGCGAAGACTTAACTAGCCGCGAATTATTCTCACTCGGTTATTAAAACGTAGAAACGAGAGATGAAGTCTAATTATTTTTTAGTAAATAGAGAGACGTATATTTTTCATTTAACTAAAGGCACGGCGGAGGTAGGAAGAACACGTTTAAACAAAGGTAAAATCGTTACGGCTGAAATTCGTTTTTGTTAGAATTTTATACGCGCGCGTATCGCGATAAAAACTGCGCGATATTTACTGATATTTCCCTTTTTTATTTACTTTGCGTGCGGCGGAAACCGTACGATGTATTCATTGTTCGGAATGGAAAAATAAACTGTATCTTCGAAATTTGTTCGCGGGCACTAGTTAATTAAGTAAGTGACAACGCGGCGCAGATACGATCCTATTAAATTCTGTTTCTGTCCGTTTCGGTGAAATATGATATAGACACGTATTATACAAAACGCAGCGCTCGCTATAATACGCGTCAAGTGTATCAGTCTGTCATTGCGTGTATAATGCGACAGCGAGGATTGTCATTAAAGAGCGGCGCGGAAATGTTAATGAATATTAATTATCGGCATCTTCGCGGCCGAAGAAAATGAGTTGACGATCGTATAGAATCGTCGGTATCGGTTTTCGCCTGATCATTAGCTTCGATTCGGGTCAGCGTCAGCATTCCTTTCGAGTTCAATTGGAAATTACATGCGCTAAGTGTAATAGAGAAAAAGAGTACGACGGGAATGAAGGCTCTGGATCGTTTTCGACTGTCACAAGCATTCGTTTCACAGTCCATAAGCACAGTCAAAGGAATTCTATCCCTGCTTCATTGCAGATACTGTTTGCCGTTTTATTACGATCGGGGAAATATATTAAAAGTTCACGATTCGGAACGAAATTGTTGAAGTTCTCTTCATTATTAACTCATACTTGGACCTGTTTCAACATCCTCCAGTACGACTTTATGGCTGGACGAAGAACACCGGATTCTCATCAATTATTTGTACGTAGTACAATTATTTATTTTCTTACAATTATTTAAAATACCAGACTAGCAGAATGTATTTTACTTAACACTCGCGACTATAATTTAATATCATCAATAAAATTACCAAGTCGCTCGAGAGAATAGTTCTTAGAATTAATGAGTCATCCCGTACACCGTAGATATACGTAGACGTCGCGTGAAATGAGAACAGAATTTCCTAATTGACATTCTTTATTTCCGAGCCGTCGGAGTAATTTTTGCAGTCGCCGTACGTCACGGCGCAATACAGTGGAATCGTTGACATCGGGATTCTTCTTCTCATTGTCAGTTTTGGTTTGGGACCGTGCTTATCGATTAGCTCCGGCGTCTCTTTCCACGATTGTTCCGCTCTTGTCTCCAGTGTCGCATTGGTGCGCGCCCTAGAAACGCCCGCACGCCGGTATAGTATGCGAGGCACGGTAATTACGAGGAAGCGAGGAGGACCCTGTAGGGCTGTAGGCGCATCCAACAAACGAACCAACGAACGTGCCGGATCCGCAAGGACGCACGATTCGCCACGAGCCGCCGGCGGGGCAACGATTTTTGGCGCAGCTCAGCCGCCCCGCCACATTTTTACATCAACGAAAACACCGGGAATTGTATTATTTCATCACTGAAATCACACGCCGTGTATTTAGTAATTCGTTGAAAATACACGCGCGATATTGACTCGGTAACTAAAATCAATCGAACGAGTTTATCGTCGTATCAAGGCTGTAGGAAAATAATGTACACGTCGGCCAGATCTTTTCTCCGAAGCGACGACTAAAAACGCATCGGATGACAGATCGTTACTACGCCGACAATTAGGTAATTCCAGGTTGCGTGCGTATGAGATCGAGTGAGCGCGCAGTAGTAAAACTCGAATCGAAAGTAACAGCGAGAGGAGGTTTCTAAAAATGAGCTCAATTTGTTCACGACACGATTGTGATTTACGATCTCGGAGGAACGCGAGGCGACGTGCGAAATCATTTTGCGATACCGTGCACGAGTGTAACAATATGCGGAGCCCGGCCGCGACCGGTCCCCGCCTTCGGATTTATTAGTCCCGTTTTATCTCCTTCACTAATAGTTTACCCACATAACTCGCGTAGAAAGTTGGAGAACGCGGGGCTTGTTACATTGCGAACGTGAGAAATATGTACGCGGGCACAACGTTTCGCCGTGGTTGTCTTTCTTTCTTTTCCACCGGAACACCGCGTTCGACGGTCGGGAACGACGCGGGGCGGACGGGGAATACGGTGACGACGACGACGACGACGTTGCGAAACGGCCCTCGAACAACGAAACGAACAAAACGCGCCGATACATTTTCTTCCTGTCACCGGACCAGAAATAGCTAATTGACCTTAATACACGTTCTCGCAAACAGGTTTTCGCAAACGGTTTTCGGTGGGTTAACTTTCTTAAACGGCCGCTCATTGTCAGTCAGCCGTGCGCGACTACACGTACGCAGCTGAATCGGAAGGGGCGAGATTACATCTTGAATGATGGCTGGTGGAAAGGCAGACGGAGCACTACATCTTTTGGAAAAACTTTTCAATTATACATACATACCCGGTACGAAAGTCGAGCCGTTCTAAAAGAGTCACGGAAAGAGCATGAATGATTGAAAGAGATGAGTAGATTGGTTTCAAGACGTGTTTTCAACTTCGCGCTAATCGAATCACACGGCCTATGCCCGTGGTATTAATAGTTTATAACAGCATCGTTCATATTCCTCGGTTGACTAATAAAGGAACAGTTACAGATTCTTAACAAAAACGAAACGGTTAATCCTCGACGGGGCTGGCCGGTTGTCGGAGCGTTAAACAAAATGACATGTAAATAGCGGAACAAGTTACGGCAACGATGAGAATCGATTTTTGCTCTATTACTATTATTAGCAGCGGGTTGCGAAGTTTATTCGTGAGGGTACCGGTGCACCGGTGGACGTTTACATAAAGGCGATAGCAATTAAAGTTGTCAGGGCAGGAAAAACGGAAAGTGAGGGACGGTGAAATTATAACGAAGCAGTCATTTAATTACTCTTGATTCGGCGCCCGGTAAATCCCGTTGTCGCTCGTTACCCCCGTTGTTACACAATTTGGAAAAACTACTGGCCGACGAGCGCCCGATAATAAATTGTAATAATCTCGATAGGAGTTCGCGAGGAGGCAACGAACGGAGGTGGAATTAAAAATGACGAAACCCCCGTCGCCGCCGGTGCATCGCGAGCGTTAATACGTACACAGTACACGCACGTCGGACTTGAATGTCTCGCATTAAAAGCGCAACGAGACCGTTCATTATTAAAACAGAGAAACGAGCAATAAGAATAAACGGCGAAAAAAGCGCAGAGGACGAGAGAGAGAGAGACGGCGAGAGCGAGAAGACGAGCCGAGGGGAAAGGGGGAAGAGAGGAAGAACAAAAACCGAGTCGAGAGTGCAACGGAACGTTAGACAAAACACGCGTATGCGTCTATCGAATCCGTTCTTCCGACGACCGCGTGCGTGCGTGCGTGGCTGTCCCCGCGGTTCGTCATCGATCTACGACGGCGAACGCGTAGCGAAGAATGCGTCCGCGGCGGCCGTGTCGTTCGGCTTCTAACGAGCGATTATTCGTCACATGTTCCATCTTATTATCGTTCGTGCGCCAGCGGAGACGATGACGGCGAGAGCAGTGAGTCATTTCTTTAAACTCGTTAACTCGTTACAAGCCAGCGGGCTTCGGGAAGAAGAAGAAGGAGAGAAAGGGAGACGACGAAGGGGGGGCTCCCGCCGGTTTTCCGTCCGCGTACAACGAGGCCGGCTGGTCGATCATCGCGTATAATGCGGAGAGAGAGCGCGAGGGTGTGCAGGGAGAGAGCGTGTGGTGTGGCGCGTGTACGCGCGCGGAAAGGTGCAAATAATAATAATGCCAATAACCAAGGGCGAGCGTGGCGCAATCGAGAAGTCAAGAGAGAAGAGAAGGTAAGTACGGACGGTGGGTAGAGGTAGAGAGGCAGAAGCAGCAGAGGCAGGGAGGACTGGGATTGGGTCGAAGGGTTCGGAGGCTCGTAATCGGTCGGACTCGAGTTCGCGCTCGGTTCCCTTGGTTCTAGTTCAGGCCGAGAGTCGGCGAGCGGCCCGCGGTGACGAAGACGGAAGAGTCCGGAGCGACGCGGCAGCTCCTGTGCCGCAGACAAAGAGGGAACTACCGGCGACGGGCCAATGGCAAAGGAGCGAACGAGGAAGAAGGACGAAAGGCGCGGCGGACGGACGCGGGAGCGAGAAAGAAGAGGAGAGACACGCCCTGCTGCAGGTCGATAACGGAACCAACGCATCCTCTCGTCGTGGCTCTCCTCTCCGGTAGCTCTTCTTGCTCTCCCAACGACCACCTTCCCTTCGCCGCTTCTTCGTTCCACTCGCTGCCACCCTCTCCGCGCCACGTCGCTCTCCGCACCCCTCGCTCTCCTCCGGCTTACTCCTTTCTTTCGACCTTCTCCTTCTATCGCGCATAGTCACGTACCACACCCGCCATTCTATCCGTGCCGACAGAGCGGACTTTGCCGACCGTACATACCTCCCTACTCACCATTGCGAGACCAAGGGTATATGTACCTACGTACGTATACCTTACCGAACTCTTTCTCTCTTTTCTGCTCCGCTCCGCTTTGCTCTCCGTTCCTGTATCGGTTTTCGCCGCCTCCGCCCGCCGCCGCCCGCCGCCGCCGCCGCTGCTATTCCTCTCCTTTTTCTATATCTCTCCTCTTCGCCCTTTCAAACTTCCTCGAGGATACGATGCGCCGTGGATCGCATTATCAGGCGTATCTGACCTCCGAGAAGGCTACGCCTGTCGACGTACCGTGCCGACCGGGCGAAAGAGTAGAGTAGACCGTTCCCGAGCAAAGTGAACCTGTATGTATATACATACATATATACATNAGTAGAGTAGACCGTTCCCGAGCAAAGTGAACCTGTATGTATATACATATACATATATATATATGTATACTTGGACGTGGTGTGCGTGTCCGTACGCGGGCACCCACCGCCGCCTATCCACGGACGTCCACGTCTTTTAACGCTCCACATTGTGCGCTTTGTATGTATATAGGTGTGCGTATATCGCGCCTACCACCGCGACACCGGGTTTCCTCGCGTGCGTAACAGACCGCGCGCGTTCTCGTATGGTCCCTTAGTCCCTTCGACGCGCGGAGACCGACCGTGTGCGTGTGTACACGTAGGACCCGTCGAGAGATACGTATCATCGTATCGAACGGCAACGCGGCGGTAGCCGGGGAACCGGAGCAGCCGAGTCCCAACGCCTCTCCCTTCTTGTCACCCATCCCCTTTTTTTTGTCACGACGTCAACCCAACGAGGCAAAAACAGCGAGGGATACACGGGAGACGGTCTCGGGATCCTTGTTTTCGTCGGCCTCGAACGCTTCTCGGTCTCCTCCGTTCCTTCGCCTCCCGCCGTCCGATTGCTCCGTTTACTGCATTTCCAGGACGATAGCTAGTAGTAGTAGTAGTATAACCGGCGAAGAAAAGGTCGACCACGAAGAAACGCACCGGAGTCCTCGCTATTCGCCGCCGGGCTTTGGCTCTCTCTGCTCCTGACTGACTCCGCTCTAGTACCGCGGTTCGATCGCTACCATTTTCTTCCGCCGAGCTACCGCCAGGAAACGAATGCGAATCAATCAAAGCTATTCTATCGACAAGAAGATTTAATTGGCTTTATTGAACGGATGAATGGACGTTTATAGGGAGACGAATCCCGCTCATCGCCGGATCGGTAGCGCCGATTCCGGGCCTCGATAGCTACCGGCTCGCCTCGCTATTCGCAGATAGTTTACTCGCGCATGTTTTAACAAGCGTACGGCCTAATAAGCGTACCGGCCGTAATAGGTCAGCGTCCGCGAGGTCGTAAATCTTCTCCTGACAACGACGGATTTCTATGCAAAATCTAATTCTTAAAAACAAATGTTGAACCGCACGGCGGTTCTCTGAGAATGAAATCCTTTTCAAATCGCTTATCGACGATCTACAATTTCGCGTCCGGATTACCTTTGAACTTTTATATCAATTTTCCGGCCGATGTTAATGCGTTACGTTCGCGCGATAAAGAATTTTGAGTATGACGAAGCGGCGCGTTAGTTTGTGTTGCAGCGCGTCCGTTCATCGGGCGCGTACTGCGACGCGCTATTTTAATTAATTTTTCTCGGCCGTTAATGCGCGTTCCGTGCAAAATATTTACTTAATTAACTACGTGGGGCAAATCGATTTCGCGTTGATGCACCACCGATTGCGAAAATCTGGCTTTTTGCTCCGCCGCAAGCGCGGTACAGTCATTATGCAATTTTATTTTAAACGCTCCGCTCCATAAATACGTATGAATCTGCACGTGCTTCAATTTTTTAAACGCTCGCTCGAAAACTCGTTATCGTTTGATTGTGGCCGTTTACTAGCTTAATACCGAATGAATTTCTAATCGTAAAAATATAATCGGCGGTACATGAATTTTAAGCGAAAACGTAATCAAGTGCAATAAGCAATTAGCGCATTGAATTAATTATTTCATTAGCGATATTATCGAAATTCCGAGTATTTAATTTGAGTTCCCAACTTAAAAGTTGGGAGGACAAACGCGCCGTTAAAAATAGAGCCGAATCGATTACTGGATTTCCCGATTACACAAAAGATTCCCATTACTTCCGGCGTGTCGGTATTTTAGACAGCTGAGACTGCATTTCGCAAAGTATCACGGTGGATCTTTCCGGGCTTTTCGTTCGCGTTTCGTCGTAATTGAATCACCGATTTGGCCCGAATTTCGAACAGAGAGAATCTATGTAGCCGCATACGCCCCGGCTCTTACTGTTCTTACACCCTGCACGGGGTGTCCGAGGAAACGAGAGCGTTGATTAAAAAAATTCTACGAGACGCACGCAGTTACATAGAAATAATTTCAACAAGTGTAGACACAATTTATGATAAAGAAAAACATGTTTGCCAGCGAGGCTGACTCGGTGTCAAGGGATTAAAGGACCGCGTCTATGATTTATCGAACACCCTGTATGCACGTGTAAACTTGCATGTACATAGACAGATAGGTACTGGTTTATGTAAACGTACGGACACGTAGGCATGTGGAGATATGCCAAGGATGCATTTGCTACGGTAGCCCGATGCATAAGTCAAGATCGCGTGCAATGGAACAAATTCTTCGGTAAAAAGGGCCTCACTCAGAAAATTTGGCCCGATACACGTGTGGTGGCTGCGCCCCTGGTTCGAACCACGTCAAACGTACCGGCGGCGGCGGCATGTTTTATTCGACGAGCGGAGGACGAGTACGAATATTTTAAAGAGTACGCGGGAACGTTTCCCGTATTTATACGCGGTAGCCGCGTACTTGGTTCGTTTAACACTGGCGAGCGTTCAATAATTGGTAGGAGAAAGAATTGCGGATTTCGTTCCTTCCTACCCCCGCCTCCCCCAATCACTATTTCTCATTTCTGTTTTCCCTATTCATCGTTTTTTGTAAGCGATACGCAGCATTGACGTACAGTGGATCGGAACGATAGATCGACGTTCGCCCATAGTCCACAATCTCTATTCCGAATTCTATTGTTTTCTATATGAACGAAATCATGGTATATACGAAATGCACAAAATACACGGTGCACGGACGGAACGTTTTCCTCGAAAAGCAAAATCTCGTTCCGTCTAAAGTCTAAACAGATGATTCGCCGAAAATATGATTCTCCGACGATCGCGCGAAATTTCGACGTTTCATGATTCGAATGAAAATAAACGGATGTACGTCGGCGTGACTAACATATAGATTCCCGGTGATTGGAAATGTACTCCGGAATCGTTATCGTTCTATTGCGATCTGCGTGATTCACCGCATCGAATTCTTGCGTACACTCCCGTTCATAAGCCGGCGGGATCTATTCAATGAAAGGTGTTATCAAATATGATGAGATAACACAGCCCATAAATCAGATTGCACTTGTAACACAAAAGACTGCTCTATTTATTGATTTTATTAAAACCAGCTTTTTATACGAGTTCCCTTTGTCCGATAGGAATCGTCGATTAGATTTCTCCTTTCAGTCCACCTAATTGCCTTTTGTTAGAACAAATTGTCAATTGTTGAGAAGCGTTGATTACGACAATAATTGTTGATATCTCGATCTTCCCTGAAACTTATATGAGTCAACAGGCGGTTCGATTAAACCTGGTGACTTATAGACGGGAGCGTATGTATAGGTGTGCGTGTGTGTATTGGGTCGCGGTATGACTGATCCGGTGGCTTGGCGAGAAAGCAAAACGAAATAGACACGATGAAAGGCTGATTCTTCAATGATTTCCATCTGTGACTTTAGCGAGCCACCCTTCCGCTCGCAATTAGCGAGAGAACTGATCGAGGATAAATTCAATTTTTTTTCTCCCACCGAATACTGAATGCACACTCGTCGCGAACAAAAACCGGGCGAATCGGGAATATCGTGTATTACTTCGTCCCGGTTTTTATTTTCTCATTCCACTGATTGACACCGTTTTAAAACGAGCAAATTAAACGCTAAGTGGAGAGCGCAGGAATAATGACACAGAAGCACAGAATCGAAACCAAAGGAGAAAGAAAGAAAGAAGAAAAAAAAACCAGAACAGACATCTGTGTGTCTAAAATCGACGGCGCNGCGAACAAAAACCGGGCGAATCGGGAATATCGTGTATTACTTCGTCCCGCTTTTTATTTTCTCATTCCACTGATTGACACCGTTTTAAAACGAGCAAATTAAACGCCAAGTGGAAAGCGCAGGAATAATGACACAGGAGCACAGAATCGAAACCAAAGGAGAAAGAAAGAAGAAGAAGAAGAAAAAAAAAAGCAGAACAGACATCTGTGTGACTAAAATCGACGGCGCGAATATATATCGTATAAAGATGATATCCGCCGTTTCACGAGTCGCTGTGTAAAGTTCAGCGCAAACAAAGATAATACGTATATAATTCCTCTTTGGTAATGCATGTTGCACGGTGTATAGCGATCCGCTCGAAACGGGAATCATTCCGAAATTAAACAGCTTAACGCGATAACGCGAGTAGGAAAGAGGACCGTCCTCATCCCCCTGATCCGTTTATCCTTTTGCCTTTGCGAGACGGATAGAACCCGGCCGGCGTCGCTGCATACCGAGGAACTTTTTCTACTGGCTCCTCCTCGCAAAGCCCGCGCGCAACAGATAATAGCGTTACAAATAAATCTGACCGGTGCCCCGGCCGTTGTTGTCCGATCTTTTCAGTTACGATTCTATGCGGATCACTGCGCTCGGGGTCCCCCGCGCTGAGTATCCTGAATATATATGGGTGGTCGATACAAGCAAGACGAGGCCAGAGAGCCCCGGCCCGGCTACCTGGACGCGGCCCGTGTGTTTGCGGCCAGGTAACCCACCCCAGAAACGACAGAAGGGAAGAAAGAAAAGAAAAAAAAANCGAATATATATCGTATAAAGATGATATCCGCCGTTTCACGAGTCGCCGTGTAAAGTTCAGCGCAAACAAAGATAATACGTATATAATTCCTCTTTGGTAATGCATGTTGCACGGTGTACAGCGATCCGCTCGAAACGGGAATGATTCCGAAATTAAACAGCTCAACGCGATAACGCGAGTAGGAAAGAGGACCGTCCTCGTCCCCCCGATCCGTTTATCCTTTTGCCTTTGCGAGACGGACAGAACCCGGCCGGCGTCGCTGCATACCGAGAAACTTTTTCTACTGGCTCCTCCTCGCAAAGCCCGCGCGCAACAGATTATAGCGTTACAAATAAATCTGAGCGGTGCCCCGGCCGTTGTTGTCCGATCTTTTCAGTTACGATTCTATGCGGATCACTGCGCCCGGGGTCCCCCGCGCCGAGTATCCTGAATATATATGGGTGGTCGATACAAGCAAGACAAGGCCAGAGAGCCCCGGCCCGGCTACCTGGACGCGGCCCGTGTGTTTGCGGCCAGGTAACCCACCCCAGAAACGACAGAAGGGAAGAAAGAAAAGAAGAAAAAAAGAAGGGCGGACGTCGCAGTGGGTATCTGTTCGTGGCGTCGGACAGTCTACCCTCCGGCATTGTTGCGGCTTGTCATCGCGAGGGGGTGCGAGCCCGGGGTGACCACCGGGTGAAAGGGCGAGGGGGCCGGAAGAACCGGTGGCGCATACGTGGGCTCGGAAGGGTTCCTCAAAAAGCTCGGGCGGAAGGCGGCGGGGGCGGCGGCGGCGGTACTCGGGTACATAGAACTCGGGAAGGGAACTCGACGACCAAGTAAATATGCGACAAGTTAGCGTCCGCGCATAAATCTAGCCGCGTTCACGGTGACAGGTCACGCAGCGGAGCCTTCTAGTTTAAATCGCCACCCGTTTACCCGCCTCATTGAAGGCGCACGTACGCGCATGTTTCAGGCCCAGCTGCTCGTTCGTTCACGGAAATCTCGGAATTTTATGCGTTCCCGCGAGGGTGAGGGGACGCGGCCGCAAAAAACCCGACGCCGGTCGACGGATACCGGGTCGGCGGGAAATTAGAAACCACCGTTCTCGTAAAATCGGTGTCGGACAATTAGGAATTAGAAAGAACGCTCGGGAACAGGATGGCCAGAACATGAGGACGAGGATCGCGTGCGGACACGTGGTATTCGCGTTGTTGTTCCCGTCGTTGTGGTTCGCCTCGGCCGCGCGGATTAGCGTGCGCGTCGCGGGGGCAGGGAAAACGGAGGAGGAAAGAAAGAAATAGGGGAGGAAAGAGCGCAACGACAGCGACAGTGACGACGACGGTGGTGGCAGTTTTCGCGAAATTGCCGGGTTCAACGGCGTACGCTTAACGGGTACCGGATAGCACGGAACACGAGTGGGGCACGGAGAGACCTACCCGTGCGCTACGTTGTGTTGGTTAACGGTGGTTGACGAAGATAGGGATAGCAACGTGGTCGAGGTCGTGTACGTGCACGGCCGGGCGACGGTGTACGTACATAAAGCACAGGTAAAGGGGTGCAAGTGGCGCGACGGGGCGAGCCGCGCTAACTTCTCTCTGCAAACATGGCAGTCGTCACGCAAGTCGCAAAACCCGCCAACGATATCGCGGCTTTCGAACTCGCCAACAAATACTAGGAAAACGGGTATTCGAAACCTATTACACGCAACGGTTGGCGACCGTCGTTGTCGCTTGACCGATAAAACCTTCTCCCTTTAAAAAAGGGTCGCCGACTGATCGACGACGTTAATTGATTAATCGACGCTACAACCGCGCGCATTGATTTTTTATATAAATCAACTTTTTATCGTAACGATTAATCGAGGCAAAACTGTTGCCGATATTATTTTAATTTCGCGCGCGCGCGTGTTGTAAGTTTTTGTTAAGCATCCGACGACGTTTGCCGGGCGTAAAAAACGATTTCGCTGGCACGACACAGACGGAGGGTCGCCGACAAGAGGGATTGGAACCAGATCTCCTAAGGCCTGGAACGATACCCCGCGCGGAGCAGAGGCGTAGCCGTCTAATAAGGCCCCGCTGCAAAATTGATTTCATTATCGATAACGGGGCTGCCGATCAAAAGGGCAATACACCGGCGTTAAGATTACTGCCATCGGGTCCGATCGGTGGGAAAATAATATCCATTGACGAAACAATAACGACGTTGCCTCGTTTAACTAAACACGAAGTGTTTCTCTTTCATCTCGCAGTTACGCGAACGTTGCAGAAAGGGAGAAACGAATTCCGAACCGGAATTGCGTAAGTCAAAGGATTAAATTGTATACGGAGGAATTTATTGCATATTAACGAGGCCCGAGGTACGGTTTCTTTTCTCCGAGATACGTGTTCATTCATGGTTTCGTCACGATGCACCCACAAAGTCTACTTTCTCACCGACTCGATATGTAAATCTTGAGGAGGCCGAGGCGCGGAGCATATGCAGGCCAATGTCCTGGCCGGTTGCGCCATTGGGATCGCCGGGGCGAGCCGCGTCGTCGTCGTCGTCGTCGTCGTCGTGGGATCTTCAAGGCCGACAATTGCTCAGCTTTAGTCCCCTGAATGGTGTTTCGCAAGAACGACCCATATAACGAACTTGACGCGACGCGTGGCGCCCACCCTCCTCCTCCTTTTGATCTCTCTCGGTGAAAGGTGCTCTCTCGCGAATTCTCGAGGACGCTCGACCGTTTTATCGCGAGTTCCCTTTCTCCTGAATATCGCACCGTTGCACCGTCGCCGTTTCGGAGAGCGTGCGAGAGCCTCGCCTCGGCTCGGATCAACCCGCGCCGCCTTCTTCTGGCTCGCTCGTTCCACCGGCACCGATACCCTACGAGCGGAAGTCCCCGGGCGTGAGATACCGCGAACACGCCGGAGAACGCCGATATACCCGTGGCTAGACCCGATCACGTGGCCCGTAAGCTCGCCGTCGAAGTAATTACAGCTGTACTTACATTCCGCGGGTAACAACGACCGAGCAAACTGGTTTCGAGAAGCCTGGGACTTTGCGGCCACGGCCGGACTCGATTACCTCGGCGCTCCGCGGAAATCATATTTTGCGAAACGCCTATGACGGCGTGCTAACGTTTTAACGACACCTCGCGCGCACGGATAAAAGGGTATAGAAACGTTCGCCGTATAAACTGATTCATAGACAACGAGAAAAAGAGATTCTATCAGCACTTAGGCCAAACTATGCGCTCAAAACTTTGCCTACGAACTTTTTCTCGCTCTCGTTTTGTTTCCTACACCTACTAGTGAACGGACGGTGTGTGGAACGAAGAAGGTGTGCGCTTACATACACGCGTTGGATCGTGCACCTGGTATAAGTACGTTGTACTGCCGGTTTTATATAGTTTAAAGTATTTCAATCGTTAAGTACTCGAGGGCGAAGGAAACCAGTTGTACGTATGGATCTGAAACTTTGATCAGGCTGCCGCAATGTAGAAGGATTGACGTTCAAATTGCGGAAATCACGTTGCCNACCCGTGGCTAGACCCGATCACGTGGCCCGTAAGCTCGCCGTCGAAGTAATTACAGCTGTACTTACATTCCGCGGGTAACAACGACCGAGCAAACTGGTTTCGAGAAGCCTGGGACTTTGCGGCCACGGCCGGACTCGATTACCTCGGCGCTCCGCGGAAATCATATTTTGCGAAACGCCTATGACGGCGTGCTAACGTTTTAACGACACCTCGCGCGCCCGGATAAAAGGGTATAGAAACGTTCGCCGTATAAACTGATTCATAGACAACGAGAAAAAGAGATTCTATCAGCACTTAGGCCAAACTATGCGCTTAAAACTTTGCCTACGAACTTTTTCTCGCTCTCGTTTTGTTTCCTACACCTACTAGTGAACGGACGGTGTGTGGAACGAAGAAGGTGTGCGCTTACATACACGCGTTGGATCGTGCACCTGGTATAAGTACGTTGTACTGCCGGTTTTATATAGTTTAAAGTATTTCAATCGTTAAGTACTCGAGGGTGAAGGAAACCAGTTGTACGTACGGATCTGAAACTTTGATCAGGCCTGCCGCAATGTAGAAGGATTGACGTTCAAATTGCGGAAATCACGTTGCCGTAATTTTTTTCGATTGACCCGCAATGCAGCGAAACCGACACGGCCGAATACGCTGTATTAAAACTTATTTTTTCCCCTGTCCGTGTTTTAAACGATTCGAGGAGTGAACGACGTGGACGTATCCGATTTCAATTGCGCGAAATGATAACATTACCTGAAATCGAATATCCCGGTTTTTAAAAATAAACTCTCCTGACGGGACGGCCGCGACGTTGGGGAACGGTAATGGGAACGCGGTTCGGTCGTTTGTCTGTTTGTCGAAAAGAGAAAAAGATTTTTCCAAATAGAAACATTGGTCTCTTGTGGTGGTGCGCGCAGCCTGCGGCGGTGGTGTAGGCGCATTAATAATGTAAGTGTGCAGATGGTGTGCAGTGAGTGCGCGGTGGCGCTGACTAGGATCAATGTTCCGTTCGCGATCCATATAGTATATAAGCCGCGTACATACGGCGTGTCTACGTGTGTGTGTGTGTGTGTGTGCGCGCGTGTACATATGTACGTGTATGTAACGCGACGAGCGGTCCTCGGCCTATACGAGAAACAACACCGTTACACGGGTCATTTCGACCGAATATATTTGCAAATATTCTGATCAAACGCGTACCGATGGAATATGTATTTGAAAACAAGCATACGCGGCGCATAACGTAGCGCACGATCAATTTTACTCGACCTGCATCCCGTCGGTTTCGTTCGGACGATGCCAGGTAAAATATGGCGGCAAAAATACAACGTCAATGAACATCGCTGGGAAAAAAAAAGTCTACCCGGGGAAAAGTAAAACGTACGCATGTTCCTCGGATCGTTGATACGTGCGTCGTGAACTTATTTTAATCGCTCGTGTAAAACGCTTGAACGAAAGTATACATCATGCAAAACGCAGATGTATTTTCATCCGTTTTGTAATAGAACTGTCTTATTAAACGTTATTATCGGCTAAACACGTTAAAGAGTCTGAAGTGACAAGTGTACATCTTTGTCAGTAATTCAGTGTCACAATTCGCTGTGAAAGCAAAATAAAAATCGCAGACAGTCGAATGTGTTGCATTTTGGTATCTAATCGTAGAGATTAAGCAAACGGATCGATCGGGAAACGGTTGGCAGTTCGGGTGTATGCTCTCGCAAGCATGTGTAATAACGTATTTTATAAATTTATTCACATGATTTAAATAAATCAAGTATACAGTTAAGTTTTACGACACACGCGCAGCTCTGTGCCGTCGTTCACAGTATCGCAAGCGCATGCTTTCCGCGTCAATTTTTATATCTTCTCACTCATTCATTATCGCTTTCTTTATCCATGTTTGTATCTCGATTCAGCTCTCCCTCTCGTACCTCTTCCTCCTCCGACCTTATCCTTACGCGATTAATAATATTTTACATGAGGCGACGTTCGATATAATTACATATTTACATATCGTACAAGTGTATCATCAGATATCGGACATATAAAATTACAAAAAGTCATCGTGACTACCTAGATGAAAAATTCAAAATCGAGAAGCTAAAACACTCTCTCTCTTTCTACGAGGGCGAAGAAGAACGTAAAATACGTCCGAATCGACGCGATGTAATATGACGTACCGTTCTCTCCCTTCGTAATTTACGTATATGTATAGTCGGCAATTTATATGTATATATATACAATATGTATACGTAGGTACACATACAGTGGTACAAGCGTCGGGGCTTGCGGCCAATATTTACATATTGCGTTCTCGTTTTCCCTCCCTTGTATTATATTATATATACATATAACAGATATGTACACGCGTGTGAATATAAATCGCCCGTTAGAGACGATTTTCCTGGCGATTCCGGGCGCAAAGGAGATGGCATGTTTATATATACTCTTTATTGCTCGATGAAAAATCGTCAGGTGAAGTGGGCAGAGGGAGTTGAAGAGTCCCAGTCGAACTAGATTCTCGCGAGACGTCATTCAGAAAATTCGCGTCGTACAGCTTGCGCGCGCGCAATCTGTTCGCGACACAGGGAGAAAGGTCTCTGATATCGAGGAAACTATGGGATAGAGCTTGTGTGTACGCGTGTGTCCGTGTCTATGAGAAAGAGAATGTGTATGTGTGTGTATGTGTATGACAGAGAGAGAGAGAGAGAGAGGGGGGACGTTGAGGGAAGAAAAAGGAAAGGATAGAAAAAAGGGGGAAAAGCCAGGAGTGGAAAAGTGAACAATCACGCTTTTACCGTGGAAACAAAGCAGGAGCAGTGAACGCGTTTCACGAGAAAAGAACAAGAACCCGTCGCGAACAACACAAATATTTCCAAAGTAGTCGTGGAATTATATGTACTCCGGGCTAATATCGCGCGTTCTCTTCTCTATCGCGAAACTATTATACATACACACTAATATCTCCGCGTGAGCACAGCCCGTGAAAAGGCGAAAGCTCGACGACGATCTTTCGAGGTACCGTAAGTAACAATCGTTTCCGAATTCCCTTAAATATTATTAGCTTAAGTAACCTTAGATACTTGATACACGAATTCAAGTTAGAAAATATATCTTTCATTTATCAACTATCCAAGATTATCACGATCGTTCGAGCAGGACGCTTGACAGCGTGGAATCACGCCAACACACTCCCGCTCCTAACTAATAATACCAAGAACGTATCTAGGTTTTACGACAAGGAAAAATATTCGTTAGATTTCAAGGCGTCCGAAGACGTCGCTAAACTGACGACCAGAAAAACCTAACAATTACTGAAGGAATTCAATGATTACTCGATATTCGCAACAAAAATATATATATCTTTGTAATTCCTGATTCATCGTAATTGAATTCTGCGGTGGAAAATTCCCTGATATTGATTAGAGTAGGTACTTATCTGAATTTTTGCTAGNCAATGATTACTCGATATTCGCAACAAAAATATATATATCTTTGTAATTCCTGATTCATCGTAATTGAATTCTGCGGTGAAAAATTCCCTGATATTGATTAGAGTAGGTACTTATCTGAATTTTTGCTAGAACGTCAGTATGATTAAGAACAGATTAGAAATCGATATGAGAACTGATACATCGGACATCCGAAGAAAGGATATGAGCCATCCCCTTATCGATACGATCCCACGAATCGAACTTGACTCAGGCGTTCGCCGCCCGTCTAGACTTTTGTCAACCGTAGCCATGGAGCGGGGGTGTACGCGTCCACGCGAAATAGTTCGGCATGCACAATATACCGATCCGCGGCCATTGCGGTGAAAGTGAACACAAAAAGCGAGACAAGCTTCGTCCTTTCGCGGGAACACGAACACAGTATCACAAGCAGAAGAATAGAATCGGCGCGAAGCTAGACGAGATAGGCCTGGCCGGATGACGGCGGCGGCGGCGGAGGCGGCGGCTGTTGCTGCCTCCAGGCGGTTCGTTCCAGCGTCGAGTAATCCGAGTCGATGGACGAGTATATGTGCTCGGAGAGCGGCCTCCTGTGATCCTCGCTGCTGCCGCTGGTGACCGTGGTGTTCGCGGCGATGAGATTGCTGCCCGGGACGGTGACCGCATCCCGGTAGGCGTGATTGACGGTCAGCCTCGGCTGCGGGGACGAAGGCGTCTGTTGCTGCGGCACCGAGCCGCAGGAATAGGCTGGCGGCGCGTGTTGCAGCATCAACGCGGTCGTTGGCGACGAGTCTTTGAAGAGGGTACGCTGCCGTTCTTGAGCGCGTAGCGTTGACATGCTCGTCATTTTCTCGCCGCCGCCGCCGACGCCGTCCAGCGTGTAGGTATTGATGTTACGCTTGTAGACCAGCGGCGACGACTTGCTCTCCACGGATATGTCGCCTATGGTGTGACTGTTCGCCGAGGGTATCGCGTACCGAAGCCGTTCCCAGAACCTCTTCTCGCCCCACGTGAGGATCGCCGCCGCGTTTCGAAGGTACGGCCGCAGTTCCGGATCGCGTTCCATCTCCGGACACGCGTGCCCGGCTTGTACGATGATCAATTGGGCCGCTCGACCGCGTAGCGCCTCGTGAAGCGCTGCGCGAAACTCGAATCGGGACCATTCGGTTTGCAAGAAGTTACGGGTCAAGACGATCAACACGCGGCGCGACGCGTCCACCGCTTCTAGTACGACCGGCGCTGGAGCGGAAGCACGGAGCACGCAGGGGAGATCGCGGTGATGCAAACAGAGTCTGAGGCCCGCGGTCCCGTGCTCTAGTTCCACGGCCAAAGAGTGTAACACGAAGTCCTCGTCGTTCGGACTGTAGCAAACGTAACAGTCGTAGAGGCGGTCGCGGTCTACGTCGCAGCAGGAGGCCATCGGAGCCGTGGACGGCATCGCCGCGGTTCCGCTGGTCTTGCCCGGTTTCGTGCGCAGGAATCGCAGTCCGTACTTAGAATAAGCCCAAGCGCCGACCGGCTCGCGGAATATAAACGCGAGGACTACGATCACGAGGAGTACGAGGACCGCGGACAACGTGGCCGCTACCAGCGGCAAGTAATCGGATACCATGATGCTCTCGATCACGCCACCCTGAGGAAAATCGGAACAGACCGTCTCGTTTACGTTCAATCGTCGCCTGTAAGCCGGCCTCGCGTCGCCCCCGTAATAGCACCAAACGTCGCTCGCGTCGACCACCTTGTGCGCGTTGTCCGACACCCAGGAGGACAATTCCTGCAAGAATTTGCAGCGACAGGACCACGGATTGCTACCGAGGGACAGCTCGACCAGCCTGGCGTTCAGGGTAACCTGCCAGACCGGGAAGGTCACCAGGCGATTCCCGCTGAGTCTCAATATCTCGAGCGAATGTAACGGCAGAAAGGTCAGGTTACCGATAAACCCGATCAGATTGTTCTGTAAGTAGAGTTCGCGCAGGTGGGACAGCCGCTCGAACTCGAAGCCCTTCAACTCCCGTATCCGATTATCCTCGAGGTGAAGGATCTGCAGATTGTTCAGACCGTTGAACGTACGATTCTGTATGGACTCGATGCCGCTGGCGTTCACGTACAGCACGCGCATATTCTTCCGTCCTATAAACACGTGATTTTGCAACTCGCGTAACACGTTACCATCCAGGTAGACCTCGGTGGCGTCCATCGGTATACGCCGGGGTATTTCCTCGACCCCGAGGCCGGAACAGTCGACGGCGTTCGTGTTCCACGTACGATCGTTGTAGCACTTGCAGCCGGCCGGGCAGGTCATCTCGCAGTCGCACGCGTCGAAGTCGCAGCAGTGGCAGAGGGCGAAGCAATGGGCCTCGTAACGGCAGAGGAATTGTTCGGAACGGGCGGACGAGGCGGGTACGATGGCTACGCCACGTGGCCCGGACGTAAGGCACATCACGTTGTCCAGATCCATGATGCGTGGATATTCCCTGGTCGAGGTCTGATTATTAATCGCCGGGAGCCAGTCCATCGAGCAGTTGCAGTTGAACGGATTGCCGCCGATGTAGAATTCAGGTAATGGCCGGTCCTCCGGCACTTTGGTCAACAGCAGCGACGTCAGCTCCATCGTTTCGATCATGTTCGCGTACATGTCGACCCTCGTGAGGTTCACCTTGTCCCTGAAGGTGTTCGGCCGCACCACGCTTATGTTATTGTTGTTTATGAACAGCAACTCGACGCTGTCCGGCACCGACATCGGCGACAACTCGGTGATGTTGTTGTGACTCGCGTCCAACGTTTTCACTTTGGAGTCGCGGATCTCGTAATAGTTTCCCAGGCTCTCGATGAAATTCCCGTGTATGTCCAGCCATTCGAGGTTCCCGGGGATGAAGGCGTAGTCGAACCATTCGATGTGGTTCTCCGACAGGTTCAGTAACAGCAGACTGGCGATGCTGGTGAAGACTCCGTTTATGTTCGAGAGGATGTTGCCGTCGAGCCGGATCGCCTCGAGTCGCATGTTCCGCTCGAACGCGTATCTCTCGACGTGTTGCACCTTGTTCCTGGCCAGATTCAATATTTGTAGATTAGGCAGGTCCCAGAGCATGCCGCGCGACAGATTTCCGATATCGTTCCCGATCAGACGGAGGCCGGTGAGCTGGTCGAGGTTGCGGAACGAGCCGTTCCGAAAACTGCTGATCCGGTTCTCGCCTAGGTCTAGGTTCTTCAATAGCGCGAGGTCGCGCAACGAGTCCGGCACGGACGTAAGCTCGTTACGGCTCAAATCGAGTTCCTTCAAGTCGGAACAGTTGCGAAACGCGAGCGGGTCGATGCTCACAATCGAGTTGCCGGATAGCGTGAGCTGGTTCAGGACGAAAAGACCGTTGAAAAGTTGCGCTCCCACGGTGTGCAGCTTGTTATCGGAGAGCTCGAGGGTGTGCAGATTGTAAAGAGGGAGAAAGGCGTTGTTCTCGATCCGATTGATCAGGTTGTTCCGCAGATCGAGTATCTGTAGGAAGAACAGGTCCTTGAACATACGGGCGTTTATGTGCGTGAGCATGTTGTAAGACAAGTCGAGGACGATCAGTCGTATCAAGCCGAGAAAGGTCGTATCGTCGACCCGATTGCTGCCCAGCCGATTCCCGGCGAGGTTCAGTACTAGCAGCTGCTCGAGCCGGGTGAATATACCCCTCGGCAGGTCGCGGAGCCCGTTGTACGCCAGGTGTATCTCTCGAAGGTCTCGCGTACTGGCGAACAGACCTTCGGGCAACGAGTCCAGAGAATTATAGCTGGCGTTAAAGGTACGCAGCACGGTCAGCCCGGTGAGCGCGTCACCGCCAATTTCGACGATCGCGTTTCGCTGCAGGTGCAACTCTTGGAGCTGTCGCAACCCGACCAACGGGCTGTCATCTTGCAGCCGTTTAATCTCGTTCCGCGACAGGTCCAAGATTCGTATGTCGGCGCGGCACGCGGCTTCCTCGCCGCCGCCGCCGTCGGAAACGTTTCCGTCGCGACGGTCCAAACCGATGTCGTTCAAGTCCCGCAGATGGTTCCCGGTCAGGTTCAACGTTTGAAGATTATCCAGGCCGCAGAGCGTGTTTATCGGTAACGCGTGCACGTTGCTCTCGACTAGCTCGAGCGTGTGCAGTTCCCGCAGACCTTGGAACGAGTCGGGCGCGAATTCGAGGAGACGATTCGCGCCCCACGCGCCGTTGAACGTCTGCATCGTCAGTTTCTTCAGCTCGAGGAGCGGCTGGAAGGCGGCCGCCGGGATCCGCAACACTTTGCACCCGTGCACGTGGAGCTCGTGCAGGCTGGTCAAACGCTGCCAGCTCTGGGCGTTGAAACTGCTCTCGAAGTGGTGTACGTCGCTGCATCGTATACGCAGTTTGAGAGCACCGTCGAGCGATGCGAAGAGGCTGGTGATCGCGCCGGGATCCAGCACACGGAGGGTGCAGTTCGCGGAGCGCGTGTCGTTGCCACCCTCGGACGACCACTTGCAAGAGTCACCACCGGCCGACGATTCCGACAGTATCGTCGATGCTAGGCAAAGAAAGGCCGCGTTGATCAGCGTCATAAAAACATATTTAGCTCTCATCTTGCGTGACGGCGGTTGCGCGCGGCTTTTCGCTGTTAGCTCTACCCCGAGAGGACGGATACGCGCGATCGCGGCCACCGCCGATTTGATTTCGGCTGTATCGACTCCCCCTTACGTGTCGTCGCGTATCACTTACGAATTCCGACCGAAACGATTTTTTCACCCTTTCTCACCCCCTTTCTCGCGTAAACACTCGCGCAGCGATGACACACGCACGCACATACACACGCGAGCGAGTGCGAGCGCGCGCGCGCTCATGCACCTCCTATCACGTAAGTACGGACCGGCCCATTTCGTCTTGCCCTTTATTCGTGGGCCGGTGACGCGATGCACCCTGCCCTGGCACGCTCCACCACCGTTCTCTCTCACCCGCGGCGGCCTCCCGTAGTCGGAACGTTCCTCCGCTGGGGAAACCCGTCTGTTACTACCCCCACTGTCCCTCGAACAATTCTCGTTCCCTTTACCCTTCGGTCACTTCAACCCTTTCGCTTTTTATCCGTTCGTATATGCACGCGCCAACGTTTTGTAGACGGGCGCGCTGTCGCGACAGGTACTGGTGTCTACGCACGGTTTAAACAAACGACAAAACGAAAACAGTTAGTGCGGACCCCCGTATATACGCGAAGCGACCGTGCACCACCGTACACTCGCCTCGCGTCAAGCACTAGCACTGATCCAGCAGACCGCTGACCGCGCATCGCATCATCGGCATTCCCGACCGTTCGTCCCCGACTTCCCTCCCCGACGCTAGAGCGCACCACTTTGCTGCCGCGAACAAGAACAGAATCGTAAAGCATGACCAGGGTTGCCGGAAAATCTGTACGCTTCCCCCTCCACCGGCGAATTCCCCTCTCCCGGTGCTCCGGTAGGTCGATCGTCACGTGACTGCGACTGAGCNTTCGAGGAGCGGCTGGAAGGCGGCCGCCGGGATCCGCAACACTTTGCACCCGTGCACGTGGAGCTCGTGCAGGCTGGTCAAACGCTGCCAGCTCTGCGCGTTGAAACTGCTCTCGAAGTGGTGTACGTCGCTGCATCGTATACGCAGTTTGAGAGCACCGTCGAGCGATGCGAAGAGGCTGGTGATCGCGCCGGGATCCAGCACACGGAGGGTGCAGTTCGCGGAGCGCGTGTCGTTGCCACCCTCGGACGACCACTTGCAAGAGTCACCACCGGCCGACGATTCCGACAGTATCGTCGATGCTAGGCAAAGAAAGGCCGCGTTGATCAGCGTCATAAAAACATATTTAGCTCTCATCTTGCGTGACGGCGGTTGCGCGCGGCTTTTCGCTGTTAGCTCTACCCCGAGAGGACGGATACGCGCGATCGCGGCCACCGCCGATTTGATTTCGGCTGTATCGACTCCCCCTTACGTGTCGTCGCGTATCACTTACGAATTCCGACCGAAACGATTTTTTCACCCTTTCTCACCCCCTTTCTCGCGTAAACACTCGCGCAGCGATGACACACGCACGCACATACACACGCGAGCGAGTGCGAGCGCGCGCGCGCTCATGCACCTCCTATCACGTAAGTACGGACCGGCCCATTTCGTCTTGCCCTTTATTCGTGGGCCGGTGACGCGATGCACCCTGCCCTGGCACGCTCCACCACCGTTCTCTCTCACCCGCGGCGGCCTCCCGTAGTCGGAACGTTCCTCCGCTGGGGAAACCCGTCTGTTACTACCCCCACTGTCCCTCGAACAATTCTCGTTCCCTTTACCCTTCGGTCACTTCAACCCTTTCGCTTTTTATCCGTTCGTATATGCACGCGCCAACGTTTTGTAGACGGGCGCGCTGTCGCGACAGGTACTGGTGTCTACGCACGGTTTAAACAAACGACAAAACGAAAACAGTTAGTGCGGACCCCCGTATATACGCGAAGCGACCGTGCACCACCGTACACTCGCCTCGCGTCAAGCACTAGCACTGATCCAGCAGACCGCTGACCGCGCATCGCATCATCGGCATTCCCGACCGTTCGTCCCCGACTTCCCTCCCCGACGCTAGAGCGCACCACTTTGCTGCCGCGAACAAGAACAGAATCGTAAAGCATGACCANGCACACATACCTACGTATAATATGAACGTCATGCTCTCAGGGTAGCCAGAAAAATCCGTACATTTCCCTCTCCGCGACAAGATCCCCTGTCGCGATGCTCCAATAGGTTGACCGGTCGCGTTCACCGCGAGTCAGTCGCAGTCACGTGACGATCGACCTACCGGAGCACCGGGAGAGGGGAATTCGCCGGTGGAGGGGGAAGCGTACAGATTTTCCGGCAACCCTGGTCATGCTTTACGATTCTGTTCTTGTTCGCGGCAGCAAAGTGGTGCGCTCTAGCGTCGGGGAGGGAAGTCGGGGACGAACGGTCGGGAATGCCGATGATGCGATGCGCGGTCAGCGGTCTGCTGGATCAGTGCTAGTGCTTGACGCGAGGCGAGTGTACGGTGGTGCACGGTCGCTTCGCGTATATACGGGGGTCCGCACTAACTGTTTTCGTTTTGTCGTTTGTTTAAACCGTGCGTAGACACCAGTACCTGTCGCGACAGCGCGCCCGTCTACAAAACGTTGGCGCGTGCATATACGAACGGATAAAAAGCGAAAGGGTTGAAGTGACCGAAGGGTAAAGGGAACGAGAATTGTTCGAGGGACAGTGGGGGTAGTAACAGACGGGTTTCCCCAGCGGAGGAACGTTCCGACTACGGGAGGCCGCCGCGGGTGAGAGAGAACGGTGGCGGACCGTGCCAGGGCAGGGTGCATCGCGTCACCGGCCCACGAATAAAGGGCAAGACGAAATGGGCCGGTCCGTACTTACGTGATAGGAGGTGCATGAGCGCGCGCGCGCTCGCACTCGCTCGCGTGTGTATGTGCGTGCGTGTGTCATCGCTGCGCGAGTGTTTACGCGAGAAAGGGGGTGAGAAAGGGTGAAAAAATCGTTTCGGTCGGAATTCGTAAGTGATACGCGACGACACGTAAGGGGGAGTCGATACAGCCGAAATCAAATCGGCGGTGGCCGCGATCGCGCGTATCCGTCCTCTCGGGGTAGAGCTAACAGCGAAAAGCCGCGCGCAACCNCAAGCAGCGTCGTCGTACATACGTATATCTGCATATGTAGCGTATACAAACGTATTGCGAATCGCGAATGCGGTCTTTGGTATGTGCACCGGTTTCACCCTGCTCGCCGCCAATTGGTGCACTTTTTCTCTACCCTAATTATAACGATTCTATATGCCAGGTCGTTAGGGAACGCTTTGCTTTCAGCGATCGAATGTTATAAATCTTCAAAAGGATGCTTAAATCTTCATAATCCAATATTGTTACTCTTTCAATTACCTTAGACAATTGACAGGAATATGCGTCGTATCTTTTATACTGATGTGAATACAATTTTTAAGATATTACATTATTTCTTGTTTGACCTGATATTTTCTTCTTATAAAAATAGTCTAAAACTCTCTTTGCATATTCTCCCATATTGAATTGCATAACATTTTATTGCAAAAAGATGAAATTCTACAAAAATGTATACAAAATTGCAGCATATACTTAACGCGTATTAGAAAGACTACTCTCTGTTGAAACAGGGAAACGAGTGTTAGGCAATCCAACAAATGACGTATACGATTTTGGCACACGAGTCGATCGTATTTTTTGCTAACTATAAATCGGTAAGAGTTTGTTCGTATATTTTGATCGTACGTGAATTTATAAAGCATCTGAATTCTAGGGAATGTAGTTGAAAGACGAAGTTAACGTGGCGTCGCTAGTGTCTTTATAAAACATAGGGTTGCAATTGGTCGAGGCCGTCGCTAGCGAGCACCAGTTCCACCAGTTCAATTTCGACAGAAGCCTACGTTGCACGCTCCTTGGTGTTTGTAGCGAGGATCCCGTTCGTCAACATCTGATCGTCTCCGGAAAAGTGTATACTTGTTTACGTGATCATTGAAATTGTTCTTATCGCAAGAATGAGGGTAATACGCGTTATCGGCATTCTGCTGCTCATAACAATATGCTCCATCGCGGGTAACAGCGGTAAGTAGACGTTAGTATGCCGCAATGAAATTACTCGGGTACATCCGTACTCTTGCTGCCCGTGCGGCTATTACTAAACGCTGATAGCCATTTTCGTGCGCTTAATATGTAATTTCTCGGTACATTTCGTGGAGCACCGAAAAGAATAGCGACACGTATGCAGATAGATAGAGTGGAAGAGTGATTTCGTATAATTATTCTCAAGGTGCGAGTCCGCTTGACATTTTTTTCCCCGATGCCTATCCTTATATTCTCACGTCTCACGTTCAATAATAATTATTACGTATCAGTCATCATTGGCGAAGTAGAATATTGAAAGTAGCTCGGTCTCGTTTGAGCTCTGAAAAGGACACGTAGCCTAATTTTGCGCACTTCGAACTGCTCACTCATACTACGCTAGATTATACGTCGCTAAGTTATTCTAGAAACATACCGGACTCCGAGATTTTAGGCTTAGAATTTCGACGATCTTATGAGTCCTTCGGTTGTCGTTTTTTCCGTATTATTAAGTGGCCGGGGCATGGTTTAAGTACGCCGTCTTCAACTGTTATTGATTTCTTGTTTCTGTTTACACGCGTGAGAGTATTAAAGGACATTTTGTTATAATTTTTCGAGACGTAACTTTACCATTGCATATATGATCTCGGTAATCATGTGAAACATTTTTTTAGAGCGCTGTTTATTTGAATCATTTGCATTTTATGTTCGCGAAGATTCGTTTTAAGTGTGTGCGTTAGAAGCGTTGATAATAAAATGACGAGCGGAACATCTAGTATCTCGTTACGTGAATCAGTGTTATACGTTGGATATAATTCGCAGATAAAATTACTGTCATTTAATTCTATAACAGCATAATTGCCAAACGAAATCTTGCTGTTTACGAGCGAAATAAATGGAATGGGAAATCTTAATATTATTTGTGTCATTCAAGGATCCTTTCTCTTTTGACGCGATCTCAAAAATGAATTACTTCTCGTTAATTTTTTTTCATACGTAAATATTCTATTCATATGTAAAGAATATAACGTTAGTTGGAACCTGTTTTTCTGGGAACCACTTCTCTTGCGTTTGCGGAAACGATTACAGGAAAGCTATCGAACACATCTAAGTGTAATTTTAACACAATACTATCGTCACGGAGAGATCTACGGTCATACAGCATTATTTAATAGCTAAAATAAGAATAGAAGTAATAACCTTTTTCAACATCGATATTTTCTGAATACACTCGAAAAAAGATGCACTATGCTGTACGTACAAAACATTAGAAATCGATTCATTATATTATAAAAAGATCCTAAAGAAATGTACACCACTTCTAATTGACAAGGTAGAACGGATCCTTGTATTAACTACGTATTAAGTACTTCTGTGTTAGAAAAATTATGTCGATTTTCTGTGCAGCTGCTGCGATAGAAGATCCTAAAACCACCAATCAACAGCAGCCAGTCGTTGCCAATAATACTACTGTCCCTGCTGGGTCTACTTCAAGTCCAGCTCAACCAGACAAAATTAACACCACTATTGCTAATACCACTAACACTACTGGTGTCCCTCCTACTATCAGTACTTTAAACGATACTACTACTGAGAAAACAACAAACAGTACGCCTACTTCAACTCCTGCGACCACTAAAATTCCTCCGACTACCGAAAAACCTACGAGTACGACCACTGAGAAACCTACGCCTAAGACAACTACCGTAACACCTACAACGACTGCAGCCACGACTGCCCCGACTACTAACGCTACCGTTACAGCTTCATCTGTCCCTCCAACGACTGCAATTCCAGTGTCAACAAAAGAAGCACCGTCGACTCCGTCACCTTATAAAGAACGACACTTTGATGGCCTGAGCTTCATGGGTGAGTACTTTATGTCAATGATTGATGCGCACATATATGTATAACACAGTTACATTCATTCCTTCTTTCCCGAATTATTTTCTATTTGTCATTGAACGATAGAATGTACGAAAGTAATAATTGTATTTTATTAATACGATTTTAGATACATATTTAAATTTATGTGATTGTTGATTGAATTTAGAAGGAATTAATAGAGGAAAGAAAGAATTGAAAAAATGTTGTTAGGATCGAATAAACATCTGGCCTTCCCGTTTTGCAGGTGGGATTATTCTAGCTACGTGCTTGATGGCGATCGGTGTACTCTCATGGAAATTTTATAGAACGTTCAACGAACGAAACTACCGCACGCTATGACTGTCCAGCGAGTCAGTTCGATTCTCGAGTGGCAGCCGCTCGAAATGAAATCTATGAATTTTATCATAACAATATTGCGTATTTTTATAACGCACTTAAGTGTCGCGTGAGTTAAGTGCTCTTAGTAATGTGATGTGCAGACGCAAATTCTGTTTCTTTGTACCCGATTACTATCATACAAAGACGACACGCATTATAGTATTGTCTCTCTGTACGTTCG
>SMSR01009522.1:79305-92328 GCA_019453355.1 Ceratina japonica
ACGACTGCAATTCCAGTGTCAACAAAAGAAGCACCGTCGACTCCGTCACCTTATAAAGAACGACACTTTGATGGCCTGAGCTTCATGGGTGAGTACTTTATGTCAATGATTGATGCGCACATATATGTATAACACAGTTACATTCATTCCTTCTTTCCCGAATTATTTTCTATTTGTCATTGAACGATAGAATGTACGAAAGTAATAATTGTATTTTATTAATACGATTTTAGATACATATTTAAATTTATGTGATTGTTGATTGAATTTAGAAGGAATTAATAGAGGAAAGAAAGAATTGAAAAAATGTTGTTAGGATCGAATAAACATCTGGCCTTCCCGTTTTGCAGGTGGGATTATTCTAGCTACGTGCTTGATGGCGATCGGTGTACTCTCATGGAAATTTTATAGAACGTTCAACGAACGAAACTACCGCACGCTATGACTGTCCAGCGAGTCAGTTCGATTCTCGAGTGGCAGCCGCTCGAAATGAAATCTATGAATTTTATCATAACAATATTGCGTATTTTTATAACGCACTTAAGTGTCGCGTGAGTTAAGTGCTCTTAGTAATGTGATGTGCAGACGCAAATTCTGTTTCTTTGTACCCGATTACTATCATACAAAGACGACACGCATTATAGTATTGTCTCTCTGTACGTTCGCACGCGCATTGTAACCGCGTATGTCCGTACGAGAAAGAAAGAAACAGGAAGGGGACACGAATGCGTCGCCGACGTGTAAGGAAAATAAAAGGGGAAGAGATTGGAGAACGTAAGTAGAGGTCGTGGGAGATAGGAAGGAAAAGGTGGCGGTTACCGTGCGCGTGCGTTGTTCACGCACGAAACTTGACGACCAATCGAACACACATTCCATCGAAAGAGATCAATTCCGCAATATTAAACATTCCACGTAACACTTTTCGCTCAAAAATATATTTCAAATACACTTTCTTTTTACTTCTTTCTTTTTATTATTGTACTCATTTGTAAACCATTGTATCTCAAAGACAATGGTGAAATTAGCATAAGGACTGTGAAACGTACACGGATGTAAAGGTTCCTATATGTGCGTATTCGTATAAAAACATATACTCGAAATAAAAAAAAATAAAAAAATGGTTCGATTAACAATTGAAGAGTGACACTTATGTCAGTAACTCTAGTTTGTCTTGTTTCGATGATCTTTCTTCGACATTTTCTTTATCACGACAGTTGTATTTTATTCTTAATTTTGGTACACAAGGATATTTCCAAGCGTGCATACGTCTTTCGTACGTGTAAATTGTCGTCGCTCCGGTACTCGCCTTCATTACATAATATTGTTTCTGAGAAATGTTCATACGATTCAAGAATAATATGAAACTTTTTAATTTGGCTTTTTGTACCTGTCGAGAGAGACGTAACTATATAACATAGAAAGACTCGAAGCTGGCTTTTAACGTACGAAAATAAATCACATGGTAACCGCTACCGTAACAATCGAACAAAACTTGACGAATTCTTTATTTTTATCACGATTAAGATTCGTAATATTTAATTTCTCGTTTCTCACAGAGTAAACGTTTTCTTTTTTTTTATTGATAACTGAAAAAATTACCAATGTGACGATGGATGCACCGAAACTGATAATGGTCGCTCCCAAAACTCCCTCGGTTGTTTCTAACATGTTCAACAGATGTTCAGTATCGTCCGATAAAGATTTCAAGTATTTACACGCGGTACGATTATTTTCCCACATGAGCTTTCCTATAATGTGCATTACGAACGTTCAACTCGAAATTTGTATCGAGTCGCTCGACGACGCGACGAGCTAAGACGCTTTCGAGGAAAAAGGTGTGCGGTAACTAAGGGAACTAACTTTCGAAACGATTGATTAAAAACTCATTAAATCGATGACCTATTATCGTAAGAAAAGATATATAAATATGCGTATATGTTTAAAAACAAAAAACATTACAGCCTAAATAATATATTGTATTTACGTTTCGTGTAATATTTTAACAAGCTATGTAAAATAATTGCTTATATTGATTACCTTATACGATATTATTACTATGCAATGGAAAATATAACGTCATGTTGTTAATCAAACTGAATTATACGCTGTGTGATTCGACAACGCATCCTACCCAATTTACTCCACTGTTCCTCTTCGATAGCGTTAGCCATTTTCGCTATTTTTTTATCCTTATCGATCACCGCCCGGACCATGTCCATCGTATCTCGCGCGAATAAAAGGTCCATCACGGGGAGGATACCGTCCGGATGCGTACGCCACCGAGGCGTCGTGTTGAACACGGACATAATCTCTTTATAGCGCACGTCGTCCAGGTACAACAGTCTTTTTTCAGCTTCGCCCAGCTCGATGAAGATCAATTCAACGTCGATGCCGATCCAAGGGTGTTCAATCACGTCGAGGGTTCGCGCGTCGACGGCGTAAATCTTCCCTTCGCTACCGGTAACCGAGGTAGCGACGTCTGTTATACGAACTTTGTAAGTGCCCGTCGCTATTTTTTTCGCCAACACGCAGGCCAACGTTTTTTCCATAATGTTCCCCACGTAGTTGTTCGTCATCGCCTCGAGAAAAGTGAACAGCGCGACGACGAGGGAGGATTTGCTTCCCAGGCCTCGTCTTACCGGCAAGGTGCTGCTGATCACGATTTGAAATCCGGGGACGTGCGCTGTTGACAATATCGATCGCGTCCCATACGTATTCCCTTTTTCCTCGCAATGCTTTTTAATAGTTTATGATCTCTTATGTCTGATTTTTAACAGACGAACAACCCATGACCCTCCTTTCACTTTCATAAAAAAAATAAATACTTTATGAAGTCAATTAACAGGGTTATTTCTAAAGCCAATAGATTCAGTCACTTGTTTGACATTTTTTATGATTCCAGCTGTCATAAGAAGAAAGCTTCGTACATACTTCTTAATGCATAATTTATAATTTATAAACTCCCTATTGCATGATAATTCTGTTATTCTTATAGCCGTTTTCTTATTTCTAATTATGTAAATCTTTAACTTTTTTTCATTCTTTTTTCTTTTTTTTAACTGCTCTTTTATTGTCACTGCACTTGTAAAGGGCCAATTGAACCATGAAATAAATAAATAAATAATATTCTATTCAAACTTTTTATTGATAACTTTCCATTTCATGTCTTTCCGCCAAGTTCATCAAATAATAAGATTTTTATATCCGTGGCAGTGAACCCATTAAAGATTGCTATAAAAAAAATGGGACTAGATGGAGAATGGTGATACCTCGCCGCGACTTGAAACTTCGTAACGTTCCTTTTAAGTAACGCATTAACCGAGTCTCGTCCGGCGACACACGCAAAGTTTCATTACTTAAACGAAGCTCGAACATCTCGCCGTTGCTGCCGTCCGAAAGTGTTTTAACCTGACACCATTTACTGCCGTGGCTGCGTTTGCCAACTATCAATGTGACAAGTTGAACGGCCTGTTTCATTTCAAGAAAAAGATAAACCAAGCCGCGTATACCTACGTACGTACACTACAGTTCATAAAGAAAGTTCGAAGTTTTAACAAGGGGAAAATAAAAATAAGAATGAAATCGAATTTACAATTTTTCGCGTTACCTGTAAATTTTTTAGGTCGCTTACTAGGCTCCGATTTTTGGGTTCGCGACACGGCAACACAGAATCGCGTATTCAGCGATTCGGCGCAAACTAGAACGCGGCGCGAAACAAAAATGCTTAAATTTGCATTTACATACATGCATACGTACCATGGACAAGGATTTANAGCGCAAACGAGGACGCGGCGCGAAACAAAAATGCTTAAATTTGCATTTACATACATGCATACGTACCATGGACAAGGATTTACTTTCCGCAAGATCGGTACTCTTGCCGGCTATAGTCAGGCAACCCGGCGCGTACACAGCGCAAGTAGGAAACAAGCCGTAAGAATGAATAAATTCCTGTTCGGCCTGTAATCTTAATTCATTTATGGTTGGAAAGGTCGGAAGTTTTCCGGAGACGTCGTCGTACAGGTATGGAGCAACCATTTTATAATAATCTTTCATGAACTGCGCCAAACGATTACAAAGAGAATAATAAATGTAGAATCTCAATAATATGACAATTTTTTAAATATGTTATGTGTTAAAACTCTATTATATATGTATTTGTATATGTGATATATTCAGAAGTTACAGCTTACATGTTATGTATATTCAAACTCTATTAAGTACATTATAACATTATTATCTGGGTTGTTTATCTAATGAATGGACTAGACGAGTAGTATTGTAAGTTATCAGAATTTTAAAATATGGAGTATATTATCTATGAGAGATTTCGACTTTCGAGGGGCGTTTAGGTTGTTTAAACACGAGGTCGGTTCCCGGACGGCGCGATACGACGGTAATATCGCGGTAATACGTGTACATACACGGGACGGTGGCGAATGTGGAAACGCGGTGCAAAACGGAAGTTTTTATTCTGACTTTCCTATCCCCGAACAATGGGAGCTCTTACTTTATTGTTCGATAAATTGGCTGGCGTGGAAGCGGCGCACGCCGTATGGATATTACGGGATTTATTGTTCATTCTGGAAAAAAGTCATCTAGCCGGAATCCGAGCGTATCTGTAGAGCAGAGAGCGTACTTTCGATTTGACATTTCCGACATCCTGCACGAGAGAATGAAACGCTTGGGCACGAGCTTCTGTTTTCCTTTCTTTTGTCTCGTTTCGCGCGTAATCGAGCTTCGCTGGAAACTCTGTAATACGGACACAATATACGTACTCCGCGATAAAGAGATAACAGATACTACGAATTGGCTCTAAGCTTAATTACTATGTACCGAACGAAATGGATTGCGAATTTGCGGTAAAAAAATTTAGCGAAATAAAATATTTCGTTCGAGTTATCTCACGGTTTTTATAAAATAAACTAATTAAAATGCAGTACGTTGGTCCGTGACTCTCTGGTCACGGGCTCTCTATATTTCCTACTAGTCATGCTCGTGTATACTGTTGCAGGCGATAGTGCTACGGAAATTGCCGGGATATCGACATGAAACAGCCACAGCGGAGCACGACTATCCGTAGTGTACGATAATGAGTTGTGCGTCACGAACTTTCACGCAATTACGGCATGGAAATCGAAACCTACCGGTGATATGAAAATTATGTAAAGCGTATCGGGATTGATCTTATTGCCAGAGAAAGTATAGCCGGTTTCTGCAATTCTACGATCTCTCTGCGTAGCCTTGATTAGATAAAGTTCATTTTCTGTACACGGTTCTGGGTGTTTCGTTTAAAACCTCCGCTAACAAAATGTACAGCGAAGTCCAGAGCTGATTTCCAGTTTTCCCTCACGTAATTTTTAAAGAGTATTTTGTATATAAAAAATGTGTAGGAATATCGATGTATATCGATATGTCATCTATCGTTACTATGTATAATAGATCGTTACTATGTAAAATAAAATAGTTTAGAGTTATCGAAGTTGTTCTTTATCTTACAAATGTAAATAAAAAATGATTTCATCTTATTAATCCCAAATACTGATGGTCCATCATTCATTACTTTCCGATTGCTTCACAATCCGTGTCTATTGAATATACTAAACAAAAATTTGTATTGCAAAAGATCTTTTTTCATTCCATTGAAAAATGCTGCGAACATGTAATCTACGAATGTTACCGACTGTATTTTGAGTCCTATGAGACTCACTGTTCGAACGATTACATGGGCTCTGTGAATTTTTAACAGGACCTCCTCGGTCGTGTGTTCAATCGCACGTAAATTTTTTGAAGTACCGCCGCGGCGCGTTGCGAGAGAGAAGCGTGGGAGTGCGAGAGGTAAATTCCAGGGGCCGGGATTCGGAGAAGCATCGGATCGTTTCGGGTGAAAAGAGGCGCAGACGTGAGTCTGACACCGAACAGGGGCGGAGTCCCTGCCCTTTGTCAATAAGAGCACGCTCCTCAGCATCCCTCTATTTCGCCTTCCCGTTCTGCGTCAACACCGACGTGGCTCGCAGCTTCGTCTTCGCTACCCTTCGTCCTCATCGACGACCGCAACTCTCGTATTCTCCTCTCCCGATCCTCATTTTCTTTCTTCCGCTTAATCGATCTCTCTCGCGCTCTCTTTTCCCAGACTCAAATCTCCGTCTTTCGCTTCTCTCGCGTTCCCGAGAATTTCCCGAGCGTTCGTCAACCCTCTTTGCGCGCCACCCCGTTCGTCCTTTCGCTCGGTCCTCCCGGGAGAACTTTGGCCGTCGCGTCTCTCGAAATATACGCGTGCGTCGCGCGGAGGAACAAATTCTGCCCAGGCGGCGAACGCCGGACTCTCGGCTAGGCGACGCGAGTCGCATCGAGCGAGCGGCGTGTGGAAGCGGAGATTCGAATATGCGCCCAAGGTGAATCCTGATGAACGTATCATCGATCGGTGGTTGCTGAACCAGCCAGCCAGCCGGTGTGCTCGGTCCACGGGACGCGGATATATTATACGCGCAAAGAGTCGTGCTGCGATCCGGAAGTTCGGAACGGCCGCGATCGTTTAGCCGAGCGACGATTTTCCCGCGGGACAATCGTTTTCCGGTGGCTTCCGGGAGACATCTGGAGAGGCACAGCATCCGGGAGGAAACGGGACGGAGGGATCGAAAGAGAGGGAGACGCGGAGAGAGAGAGAGAGAGAGAAAGAGAACTGAGTTTTATCGATTGTCACGGAACGAGATACGAGAGCGAAACGTGTGCCGGATTCGAGGGCGGCCGAGATCTCGCGTTGCGACAGTAGGAGCGTCAACCGTGGTGTTTGCTGGTGACCACCGCGAGTAAACGATTTTCACCCGCCGATTCTTAAGTCCTGGGGATCGTTTGGGATGAGTTTAGCGCCGATCTCGAGCGTATCCAGTGCTCTCAGCTGATGGTGCTTCTCGTCGGCGAGCGGGCGACCGGGCGAACAAGGTGGTTCGCTGTTGGGGTGACAGATGCGAGAGGTCGCCGTGGCGAAAGTATGTGATCGGTTTAATGGAACGCGGTTAATAGTCGTGCGATCTGTTTGTGTATACGAAGAGACAGTCGGCCCACCTGAACCCGTTTCGGATCGCCCGCACACCCGTAAGTGTCTAATCCTACATCCTCTTTAGCTGCAAACAGTTGGATTTTTATTGCCGTTTAAGCGGCATTAGGTCGCCCCATAAACGGTCCCATTATTTACCGTAGATTTTTATTCTATCTGCTACCAGTATTTATTCTATTTTTCACGTAAATATTTCGAGGAACATCTTTTTTATTTAATAATATTGTGGCCGCACAGGAATCTGATCCGCGAATGTATAGAAATTTCATTTGTTTGTCTTCTATAAAAGGATATGCACCTACAAGTTTTACGTCGTTTTATTATTGTAACGATTTAATGCATGAGTGATGAATAAACGTAGACGCGAGATTATACTGATGGTGGGTAGTATTAAATATATATCACTGATTAAATTATAGTTCAGGATATCGATTTAATGTACGTAACTTCGTCTTAATATCGCATTAACTATCTGGAGAATGTCTTACTGGAGTCTATTAATATTTAAATATATTTATCATCCGGACCACGCATACGTTTTTAGTCGTTTTATAGTTACACTGTGTAACTTGAAAACACCGTGTACAGTAACGTTGACGGCATGTTATTCCGATTATTGGCATTCTAATTTTGTTTCAAATCGAAGAGGTCGATCTGAATATTTCAAGCATTCGGTTTCGCGAAAAATCAAGACGTGTATTTTTAGAGAGTGAAAAGTCATGTTACCCAGGGGATGATCCAATGCTACGAGTATATCACGACTTATTTTGGATTCTGTGTTGGAAAAAATCATGCTACGTGACAATTATTTCAACGCTGTATAATTTTAATGAATCTTAAATCGTTGCGAGTTATCCACGTAAATATTAATGCAGAATCTACATATTATTCTTATGCACGCTCAGCAGGGCTCGAATTATTGGTCGTAAATCTGTTCATTAAATTCGATGCACGAAAAGAAAGAAATATCGTGGAATCTATTGACACCTCTGTTATTATCCGCGGGTAAAAAGTACGTGGAGTTTATCAATCGCGATTGATGCTGAAGAGGGTGGGAGCTGAACTAAGCGAGACGGAAAACGGATCCAATTTGAGGTTTCTGTTTGTACAGATAAAATGGAAGAAACTGCGAGCCACTGTTCGTGACGCGGCGTGATTTATTAAAACTCGATATCCCAGTACCAAATTCTGTTCGACCTATTTTGGACTGCGTCCGCGAGGCCAATGGTTTCGGTCGCGTACTTTGAAAAGCGAGCAGCACGCTGTTAGATCAGTAAATCATATTCCAAATTGTTTTGGCAATATCTTCTAATATTATAGTAATTATTTTACGGCGATTTCATGATCATTGTAATTTTTTAATAAAGTAATCTGCACATCAGATCAATTATAAGCTTAACTCACTATAAGTACAGTTTTCAAATTACTTAACATCGATTTGGTGCATATATGCAAATATCAAGTTGGTAGAGAATTTCTAGTGGTCTCGTGCGACGTGATAAAGTCGATGGTCAATGAGTTCACGTGAAACGCGAGTAAGAAAAAAAGGAGAAAATGAAATAATTATATCCGACGGGGGTGGATACGCGTGTGACGAACGATAGAGAAAGAGAAACGGAAATCAAAATCGCGTCAAGGGTACACTTAATTCGCACTTGCGGGTGTAGTTATGATCGCGATTGAATATACCGGAAAAGAGGGAGACAGCGTTACACGAATGTAGAGAACGCGGAGTGTTCGAGGATCGAAGGGAGTCGTGTCACGAAGGTACGAGAGACAAAAAGGAGGCGAATGAACGACAACGTGGAGAGACGGAGAAAGAAAAACCGTCGTTATATTGCCGTTAACGACGGACAGGAGATTATCCAGTTGAGAGTGCGAGATGTATAAAACGATGCAGCTAGTTACTATTCGTCGTTCGCGAGAGCCGCTGTCGTTCTCCGTCTCTCCTCTCAGACGTGCTAGTTCCGTATATAAAATAAAACTTTTATTGGTAGAGAATCCCACTGGATTTCCATATGAAATAAAACTTTTATTGGGTTGACGAGCTATTTGAAAAAGTCTCGAGAACACTCTATGTCAGTCGTTAACTATCGTAACATGTAGTTCGCTCTCGATTTTGTCATTAGACGATGCGGGGTTGAAAGGTATTTTGCGATTGCGGTGAAGATGTCGCAGTGCCAATGAGTTATTAATTCCACGGGACGGATGAACTGCGGGAAACTATGCTGACAGATTGTACAACAACGTCTTCAATCGAAGGTACGTCTGATCCAACCGACCACAAGCTGTGAACTCGGTCTAATAACGGAACATTTTTATTATCCACTTGATTCCCGAATATGTCACAGTTAACCAAGAACGATTGTATCCAGGCTGTCTCATATATTACTTCATTTATAACGTAGAGGAAAGGAACGTCCTGAATACCCTTTTATAAAAATAAGAAAGATTGACAGTTCGCCATTTACCATTCCTTTAAATAATAGAAATACCAATAACTGTATATTTGTTTGACATTACAAGTGATAGTGTCATAGTGACGATATCAATTCTTTTTTAGTAAAACTAGAAGTTAGAATGGAAATCTTTTATACATATAAAAACCTTCGTTTTTTACGACAAAATTTATTATGTATATGACCAGGAAATGAACATTACGTATTCTGCAATTGGAAATGATATGAAAACGACACGCGGATAAATTTCCCTATTGGTACTACCGTTATGGGAGACGTCTTCGTTATTACCAGTACGCCGGAAATTATGAAATATCGGCGAATCAGTTATTCCATTTCCGCCAATCATCGCCTCGTTCTATCATCTAGTTTCCTCCTCTACCTCCGAAGGTAGTTTTCTTTGCTTATGAACTTTGGAATTACCATTAACACGTAGCCATATACAACGTGAATTAGTGAAAACATTGCATGTTCCAAATAGAACAATGAATTTAATAATCCCATAAATTGTACGTTCATATTTATAGATATTCATTATATACATATTATAGCTCTGCTTATATCATTTGTATATTTTTTCACATCTTTGATTTACATAAACAGATAAAATTGTCGTACAAGAAATTATATCATTGATACATTTATTAAAGAAGTGAGAAGACCTTTGCGAGTAGTAAAACCGTAAAAGCTCGAACTCTAATTATAAATATAACCGGAGCACCGGCGGGAAATCTTTGCTCGTGATCTTCGATGGCTTCGGACACATCTTAATTACTTATCTCATTTGATCACGCGTATTTCTACGTGCAGTGAAGATTGCAAAAGTGAATATATATACAATGCGAAGTTTTAATCGACAAATGATACGTACCGCAATTCTAATTAAAATAATTAAAGGATGATTAAGAGATGAAATTGAAGTTATATTTGAGATTCTATTCTTTCGTTAACACTAGAATTACCAAATCAGACAAAATGACTGGTTTTAAATGGAGAACTGCGTGTATAAAAAAGGAAGTCGGTAGTTCTAGTGTTAATACTTTGGAATTTTTATCGAAGTCGCCGTGTCATGCGAAACTTTATCGAGGAAAAAGTTGAAGAAGGTGAGAGAGCGTCGCGTGTGTAATCGTTGCAGGATATATCGAACCAGGGTACACGAGGAAAGCGCGGAGTAATGACCAGAGGCACGCGGTTTGTGGCGTCGACCACGAATTTCAGACAAGCGACGTGCGAGACTTGGCGTGAATTCGGTCTCTGCTGCAGCCTGCCTGCGCTGCTAAGATTCCTGCTCGTTCTCTGTTGCATTACGAGCACGTGTTGCGGCTGGGGAAAGACAATGCGGATTACTAATCTAGTAAAGCACCGGTTGTCCCAGCCGATCGGCTACTGCGACCTGGAGGAAATTAATTGCGAGTGGACCTGGGAACACCCGGACTTGGTGCCCGGATTCAGGAAGACCGAGCCACCGGTGAAGGAAGGGCCTGAAGTGGACGCTAGCAATTCGTCGGACGGTAATAAATGCCCCTTACATCGGAAATTCATCGAGTTATTGGAAACGATTTGGATGGAATTAAGAAACGATGCTCTTTTTTCTCCCTCAGGACATTTTTTATGGTTTACTGGTAGAGGAGAGGCTCAAGTATTGTCTAAAACGATTCCTCCTACTGGATCACGTTGCGAATTGGAATTAGCTTTGTATCAAGTTGACATGGTGGACGGAATGATCAACTTGTTAATAATAAAGAACAATACTAGCTCCGTTACTCCCGTTCAATTGAGAGGAAACAATCGTAGGCAGTGCGTAACTCTTCTCCTACTATTCTATTCTATTCTAAACCTTACAGTGACTCCCGTTAATATTCGGACAAACTTAAAAACGGAATAAGTTCTTTCAAATGGTGCTAACTAACTTAATTTTTTGTGGGCTTTTAAAAGACTTAGTTCACTATGTAATGTGTAACAAACAGTTAAAATAAATTACTATTTGCCGAAATCTCGAAGAAAAAAGAAAAGATCATGACATTTAACTTTTTTGTTAGAAGCTCTAGCAAAAATTTGAAACATCCCGTTTGTAGATCTAAATGTGTTGTATGAATGTGTAAAGTTTCATAAAAATCCATGAAACCGTAAAAGAGTTAGACATATCGAAACATGTAAAAATTCGTCAATTTATCCCAGTCGTAGATTGAAAGTCGTGGAGAACTGCGAATTTTTCAATTTCTAATCGCTTCTAGCGCCTAGCAATATTGATCGACTTTCATGAAACTTTGTACATGCATATAACTTAGACTTGCAAACGAGACACTTCCAATTTTTATTACAGACTCTAATAAAAAAGTTAAAAACCATGTCCTCTACTATTTTCCTCGCGATTTCAATGAACACCAAGTTTTTTTAATTTTTTGTTAGACATTCTATAGTAAATTAAGCTCTCTAAAATTCCACAGAAGATAAAGTTCATTGATACAATACTAAAAATTGTATACCGTTTCGAAATGTGTCCGGATATTAATGGGAGTCACTGTATTTAATCCAAACAAGAATTCTATTCGCTAACACATAATATGTTAGTACATGTATACGTAAATTGAGCAATAAATGCATATATTTATTGACGTATTCGATGTACGACGTCGAGGGTAGCTGACAAAATTTGATTACCTTGCAGATGGGAGCTAGCACGTTTCAAACTGGGGTCAATTAGTGAACCACATCAATTACTTATAGAGATTGTGGTCCCCAATAAAACGTCGAGCGTCGCCGTCGATAATATTCGTCTAATTGACTGTTTTCCAGGTAACATTTTTCCAGATACATGTATCTAAAAATTTCTGAACGAGAAACGATCTCAACCCGGATGTGAATATACTCGCAACAATGTTCTCTGATAACCGTTCAAATACATTTCCGAGCAAATTTACTTAACATGGTTACTCAAGAAGGAGAATGGAAAAACGCATTTCGTTTGCAGAAGCCGCACCGGCGGGGTTCGACTGCAAGGAAGATATGTTCCGTTGCAAAAACGGTTCATGCTTGGAGAAAACCCGCATCTGCGACTTAACGAAAGACTGCGCCGACGGCGAGGACGAGAGACTCGACTGCGGTAATTCGCTAAATTATTATTCGTCGCTACATCGGGTTTGCGATCTCGGTTTTTTTTGACGTGCGCTTAATTGATCGAGGGACGTTTCAGACAAAGTACCGGTAGAAGCCAGATGTAATTTCGAGGACGGGTGGTGCGGTTGGAAGAATTTACCGGAAAGACCCCTAAATTGGACTCTCCACCGTGGCGCAACGCCGTCCGATAAGACTGGACCCAGCTACGATCACACATACCGCAATGCGTCTGGTGTGCATACGTATATTACGACTCTCTTTCTCAAACTTTTTACCGACGCGACCTTCTTTCACTTATCTTCTATATAAAGTAACGTGAATTTCATTTTGCAGACTTAAAAGTTTAATGTCTATTCTTGGTCACAGGTACCTACGCTTTCGTAAATATGT
>SMSR01009523.1:0-14895 GCA_019453355.1 Ceratina japonica
GTAATTTTAATTCTGTTCAGGCGCTGATCACTCACTGATTTTCATATTAATTCGCGATGAAGGTTACTTGACAGATAGCCATATTTGTGAACCGCGATATCTAATGAGGCTCGCTAAGCTGTCGAAGTCGAAAAGAATAATCAGGGAGCAAAGTGCGAAAGCAAACGATTCCATAGATAACGATTATTAATTAATTAATACTTTATGCACGATATCTAATGACATACATCAGTCTCGGCATTGCTTATCGAGCTCCCGATTCCGATAATAGAGCCAAGTTCAAAGATTTCGCGGAGCTTCGATGACCGTGAACCGACGAGAACCGCGAAATCATCTTCCAAGCTCCGTGGCGCCTTCGGGTATAAATAAACGATTTTCAGGAATCTTTTATCTTCATTCTTGCGATTCAGTAAATCAGTCAAGATCGAAAACAAAAACGTTCTCGAAATGATGAGCCGAGTTCGTCTTTGAAATTCTATTAATAAAAATGTAATAAAAATTTTTATCGACAGATCCCTAAAAATAAAATAACTACAACTTTTCCATTGAATTCATTTCTACTTTTAGAAATGCAGATGATAAATTTATCATAAGTGAAGCTCATCGTCTTTCAAAAATACATCGATTAAAATATTAGAAAAGATTACGATAAGGGAAACTCAATTCTTTTATGACATCAAGTTACAATTATTTTGTATCAGAATTTAAATTAATACGAATAGACGTCTCGTGTTTTTTCAAGTGATCAGATTTTAAGAATTTGCATAAAAGCCTTTCTTTTCTCAATTAAATTTCTCTTCTGAATCTGAACACGTACGTACGCGGAGGCTGACTTAATAATGTTCTAAATCGAATCGGTTTTCTACGTAGGGAAGTCGAAAGCAGAAGGCCGTTCGAACGCTGGCGTGAGTCAGCCGGTTTTTCATAATTCCAAAGTTGTTCGTTTTTCTCCTTCGACATTCCGCGTATGCATAGCCCGGTTAGCGGGTAAATATTCGACGGAAGCAGTCAAACGATCAAAGTAATGCTTTTCCCAGTCGTAAAAGCTAACTAAACAGTGGATCAATAAAAATTATCAATCGTCACCATTAATTACATTGGTAGAAATACATTTCAAATGAAATTATAGTTACTTTAAAAAACGCGTTTACTCCTCGTTGACATTTTATACAGTATTATGCGTCAGATGCATTCCATTTTTTTATAAACTAGTCATCAAGGACACGTTGATTTACCGATTTCTGTCGCCGAGAGAATGTTTTGATAGAATCAGTGAACAACAAGTCCGTCGTACGTAATATTTCTTATTGACTCACCCTGTACATGCAAGTACGTACGTACGTAGCAAGTTGGCCGTACGCGCGCGTGTTCCCGAAGGCCTCTAGAAGGCGAAATGATAAACGAGTTTTCGATAAGCGACGCGATTCCATTATGTCGGCCATCGAAACGCCGTATAATGACTTAATTATGTAACGCGTTCCCTTCTCTCTTTTTCTTTTCTCAAAAATTCGCGCGTAGGCAGGGTAGAAAGAACGTCCTCGACGGCGGTAAAAAAAATCGTTCCGAAAATATCGACGATGACTAATAAGCGGAGGGAAAAGAATCTCTTTGATCCGGAATTGATTTTGGCGATGGGATAAGTAGATCGGTCAGGCTCGCTATTGGACCGTGATTGACAGTCGTAATTGAACGTCGCGCGAACACAAGTCATCTCCACTTTTAAATTAGAGCAGACGCTTCACGTAATTTATGATCGCGTTATCAGATAAACTGGCACGTCAAACGACAGATTATTTATTTTATTAAAAGATCCTTTACACGCGTTATTAATATTAGAACGTGTTATTTATATCGTTAATAAAAATAAAATATTATATTATACTGTTATTAAAAACAAATAACACGCTACATTATTCGATAATAAAAATAGGCTAATTCACTTGATACGACTTGATGTTGGAAATGACGTATAAAAATCGTTGGAAAAAGGCAGATACATATAAATAAGTATGAAAAAAGGCGAGCAAAACAGAGAAAGAGAACGAGAAGGCGGCCGCGGCGAGACAAAGAGAAAGAGAGGGAGAACGGGTCGAAGTCACCGGGCGATACACACGGGCAAAAGGTGGGGATCTATTCATAGGAATGAGTCACGTCGGAGATGACGCCGCGAATAGTCGGGCAGAATTTGCGCACTACACTATGCCACCGGGCCTCCCGTCCCTGATTCCGTTTACGAACAGAACGAGGAGGAAGTCTCCTCCTTGGCATCTACCTCCTCCTCCAAACGTCGACGTTTCACCACCTGGACAGGTGGAGTTGCGAAAATTTCTGCCGCGACAGCTGGCTTTCGCGATCGACTTAACTTTCTGCTTCTGTACTAATTATAAATGCTGAGGAAATACTTATCGCTAGACCCCGGATTTTTATGCATGATAAAACACACGATTTCAATTTTTCAATCATTTAAATATTCCGCTAAGCAGCCATTAATATTCGACATTATTTTCATTGCTCAGACGTTCGATTTTTTTTTTGTAAACACGCGCGTTACACGTTCGCGGGCGATGTTAAACACTGTTCCCCGATTACCAATTATAATTTCGATCGCTAATTTATGGTACATCGAGCGGCAGTTTTCGTTTCCCGCGCGGCTCGTTTCGCTATCGCAACGACGCACGCGATGCACGTTAGCTATAAACGAAACTATAACAATGGAAAATTTTACGGAATCAGGGCTTCATTCATGACGCGCGCGCGTCACTGACGCACATTCCCTGGCCCGCTGCAATTTACTAGAATTATGTTTGCTGCGCTCGCTATCGCCGGAGACGACGCGCGATACCCACAGTCCATAGATCTGCCGCGTTAACGTGATCGCAATGAGAAATATGCCAGATCATCGAACCACTAGCAATATCACCAACTGATATTTTATTGCTTAACGATAAGAGTGAACATTTCAAGTACCATGAGAAGTGATAATTTAATTCAGATTAGCTGTTTTATATCAGATAATAATTTCTGTACATTATTTAATTAAATAAAAAATATATATATGTGCCCATAATTATGAAAGTGGTCTAAGTCAAAATTTTTTGAAAAATTAGTTCGTTAGTTATTTCATACCACATTATGAATCTAGTGTAAAATAAGTGATAAACTCATTTTTCAAAAAATTTTGACTTAGACCACTTTCATAATTATGGGCACATATATATGTATATTATTATTGTAAAAAAATTGTCGGATTAACGGAGTAGAATTAGTTGAAGTCGACGAAGGAGGTTCAACGACAGAATCGTCGAGGAATGCTCGGCGCAACGTAACGCGAGGCGACGCGAGGTCCCCGTCAATGGATCGTCGTGAATCAGACGTAGAGACGGTGCGGCGGTCGCATTCCGTAAAACGAGCACGTATCGATGTATCTCTCGACGAGAAAACGCGTTTAGTGGAGTACAGAGTACTGTTACTCGATATATAAGCTCTTTTTCCCACCCACGTTTCCCATCCGCGATTTCCATTCATTTCCACGATTCCGCATCGACCGGTGTAAACATAATTTTTCAATTACGCTTCGTATCAGTCTCTTATCTTTTCCTTTCATTCATATAATAGAATAAGTGTGTGTCAATGCGATTGAATAAATTCCATGCGTCGTATATTCTTGAATTGTTATTAAATAAGTTCGAGTCGGCGATAAATCTTAGACAAACGTCTTTATGATACTGGTTTGATGTTGAGCGAGGTTCAACTCGGTTGAAAGACGTATTAACGAAAGTCGTAAATTCGCTCAGACGGAGCCACGATGATTTGGCGTTTCGCGGTGTATAGAAAACGCGCAGAAGCGGCTTTCGTAGCGACGACGCGGCGACGAGCACGCATCATCGTTATTTCCGAAAGTCAGCCGCTCCACGTGATCTTACATAAACAACAAACAATGAATATAACGCGTCGAGTTTTTTTTAAACCGCGGGTTAAAAAAGAATATTGATATCACCTGTCCAATCAATGACAGGTAAATCAGAGTTTGAAAACAATTAGTGTTTGATTTGACAATTGAAACAGTCATAGCATGCGAAATGAGTGACGTATCATTTTTCACTGTCGTCCTTCATCGATTTTCATCGTATACAATTGTTTATACGTTTTCATATAATTGTTCATACGTTTTCATAGAATTATTTATACGACATTTTTAATTATTATGAGAATAAATAAAAAGCACTCACCCAGTAGAAGAGCGGGCTCCCTGTTGTCTTCCAGCAGCGCGACCAGTACCAGGAACAGGGGATGCTGAACGGGTAGTCGGTCCACGTCGTCGGTGCAGTCGTCGTAGACGACGACCTCCCTGTAGTGTCTCCTACGCAGAAGCTCCTTCCCTTCTCTAGTCGTCGCCAGATCGGCGAGGCTCGCTTTTCCCAGCTGCAGCCGCCTCCGGTTGAACCGATCCGAGCAGTTCACGTTGATCGAACCCCGGACGTGGTTCACGTTGTACAGAATAAACGGGCGACAGTCGAGCAGGACGACGGCGGGGTCGCGACCCAGAAGACGATCGGCGAGTTCGTCGGGATTGAGGGTTCTCGTCCGCTGGAGCACCAGCTGCTTCTGGAGGGTGTTGTTTTCTGAGCATGGGCTCGTCGGTAGGCTGGCGGTCTCCAGCTTGCAGCGTTTCGACGCGGACAACTGATGGAAGTGGTGGTGATGGTGTAGATAGTGACGGTGCACGTCGGCCAACGGTAGGTCGCAGTCGGTGCCGCTGCTGGAGCTGATGCTGCTACCGCTGGCGTTCAAGCTGCACTCGGTGCCGTCGCTGGCGATGCAGCTGTCCACGCCGCTGCTCGTCGACGAGCTCAGCGATACCGACGTCGACGTCGGTGACGATAAGAACGCGGCGTTCGGCGGCCCAGGCTCGCTCAGGCTCCGGTTCAGCACCAGTTTCAGATTGTCCCGGGAACGGCCGGCCGTCACCGGCTCGCAGCACACCAGCGTCGACATTGTTGACGACCCTGTTGACGATTGTTGTTGTTGTTGTTGTTGTTGTTGATAGACGCTGTCGTTCGTTGTTACGTCGAGGTGCGAGCCACTCGCTGTGAATCAGAAAAGGGTGGTCTCACGTCAAACGTCACGAGGCTTCTGCCGAGGTGTTAGTGGTTGCCGGTGTTTATGAAGTTCACCGGATGGAGGGGAGTGGGAAATCTGGGGCTATTTAGGGTTGGAATAAATACTCGAAAAAAGTGACAAAGGTTACTCGACCGGTCTCTGTCGAATACTAACGTATTTCCAAACGTCAGAAACAAAACTTTGTATCCAAATTTCAAATACAATATATATATATGTACACTTGACTCATTCAATTTTGGGCTTAGCTGTTCTATCAAAAGTACCAGGAACAGGGGATGCTGAACGGGTAGTCGGTCCACGTCGTCGGTGCAGTCGTCGTAGACGACGACCTCCCTGTAGTGTCTCCTACGCAGAAGCTCCTTCCCTTCTCTAGTCGTCGCCAGATCGGCGAGGCTCGCTTTTCCCAGCTGCAGCCGCCTCCGGTTGAACCGATCCGAGCAGTTCACGTTGATCGAACCCCGGACGTGGTTCACGTTGTACAGAATAAACGGGCGACAGTCGAGCAGGACGACGGCGGGGTCGCGACCCAGAAGACGATCGGCGAGTTCGTCGGGATTGAGGGTTCTCGTCCGCTGGAGCACCAGCTGCTTCTGGAGGGTGTTGTTTTCTGAGCATGGGCTCGTCGGTAGGCTGGCGGTCTCCAGCTTGCAGCGTTTCGACGCGGACAACTGATGGAAGTGGTGGTGATGGTGTAGATAGTGACGGTGCACGTCGGCCAACGGTAGGTCGCAGTCGGTGCCGCTGCTGGAGCTGATGCTGCTACCGCTGGCGTTCAAGCTGCACTCGGTGCCGTCGCTGGCGATGCAGCTGTCCACGCCGCTGCTCGTCGACGAGCTCAGCGATACCGACGTCGACGTCGGTGACGATAAGAACGCGGCGTTCGGCGGCCCAGGCTCGCTCAGGCTCCGGTTCAGCACCAGTTTCAGATTGTCCCGGGAACGGCCGGCCGTCACCGGCTCGCAGCACACCAGCGTCGACATTGTTGACGACCCTGTTGACGATTGTTGTTGTTGTTGTTGTTGTTGTTGATAGACGCTGTCGTTCGTTGTTACGTCGAGGTGCGAGCCACTCGCTGTGAATCAGAAAAGGGTGGTCTCACGTCAAACGTCACGAGGCTTCTGCCGAGGTGTTAGTGGTTGCCGGTGTTTATGAAGTTCACCGGATGGAGGGGAGTGGGAAATCTGGGGCTATTTAGGGTTGGAATAAATACTCGAAAAAAGTGACAAAGGTTACTCGACCGGTCTCTGTCGAATACTAACGTATTTCCAAACGTCAGAAACAAAACTTTGTATCCAAATTTCAAATACAATATATATATATGTACACTTGACTCATTCAATTTTGGGCTTAGCTGTTCTATCAAGAGAGACGTTTATATCGAGTGAAAATCGAATGACTTAGGTCTATAAACTCTCCAAGCTGACATTGTAAATAGTTGTTCAAACTGTTTGAACGATAATCATAGCAGGTTAATAATCGATGAGTCAGGGAGATAATTTTCTATGACTTAACAAATCCCAGGCTTCCTTATTGCCGAGCACTTCCACGAATCGAGATAAAACGGTGTCTGTACACCCGACCCGTATCTGCTCGTTAACTCTGTCAATTTGCGAGAGAGCGAAACGCACCGAGGAAAGTTTCGCGAGATACCACAGATTAACGAACCCGTAGTTTATAAACAGATTCAACGCAGTGAAATAGTAAATACGCTCGTCGATGAAAACGTGCGAATACGAACATAAAATTACGTCCATTGCGGAATAATATGAAAATTATGTCGTCCATCGAGAGTCCCATTAAGAGGCTCGTTCCAAAACGATTATAGAATCATTAATACCGCGGTTAGAGTGGGAAATCTCACCTGACGCGGGGAGACAATGTTTAATGACACCAAAAGCGGACGTTGGCAGGGCCGACCGATTTAAAATCGTTCGGACGAATTAACGCGTGCTAAGGTAAATACGCGGGATTCGACACGTTCGACGCTTGTGTAAGTACGCTGTTTTTAAATAGCGTTACAGAACCCGGTGAGTCAAGCAACCGAAATATACGCGCTGTCTCTCTCCCGTGGCTGTGTTTGCGATCGCTTCACGTGGATCACGTCGACGGAAATATTCCACGGCTTGCACAGGTGTTAAGACACTCGTTATCTGTCCGAACGGCACATTTAGCCGATTAACGCGATGCACTAATTCGATTCCCGCTTATGCAACCGCCGCTCCGTACAATAGTGATAATCAATTCATCGGGCATCAATGTATAATTAATTTTAATATCGTTTCAGGCTTGACATCAATGAATTATTGAAACCTACATTGAATAGTACTGATTTAAGAGGGTAGTTCGTTCGTTTCAGCAATTTTTATGTAATAGAATCAATTTTCATATAATGATTCTTTAATCATGTTAATTTCTTATGTTAAATTACGGAAATAATTAGGACCTTGAAGTACATAATTAATTTTTCTGAAGTTAAGAGGATATTTTTATAAAAATTGTTCTATGAAATGATTTCCTGTTTCCTAACGTTCAATGACTTATATAAAATTGTTATCTCGAAATAGAATAGTGACAGCAACACGTTTCAGACTTATATATTTAATTATTGTAGAAGAGCAGATGAATCGGCACGTGGTCCCGAGTCAGTTAATCCTTTATCAGGCGAATCGAGGCGTACAATCGACTCGATTAACCTTGGAGGATGTCGCTCATGAACTGAAATAATGGCCGCAGCTACGGGTTGCATAATGATTCGCTGGCGTGGCTCGTTCGAGAGTGAAAGCACGTTTCCCCCGTCGCGTCGACCGACCCGCATTAGAATCGTTTCCTTCGCGCTAGACCGTTATAACCCGCTCCGTAATCTACGCCACGTGAAGATAACGCGAATCTACTCACCGTCTACACTAAACTCACTGGATTCTGCCCGAACTTATTACATCTAAAAAATGTACGTGTGGATGCAATTATAAATGAGTAATATAACCCTGCGAAGTTTTATGCAGAATAAAATATTTACGGTTGTGTGTTTGAAACGACTATTTCATTTACTATTTAAGTATTGCAATATATATAGTTTTTAATATTCGAATTATTGTCCGAATTCACAGAATGAAGGGCTAAATGGTAATTTTAGAGAATCGAATCTAGAGGAAGACAATGACATGAAGACAGAATAGAACAATGAAATAAAGGACTGTACTATCGATCACTATGATTATAATGCATAATAAGACGCCTTTGAAAAATTTGTCAGATTCACCGTGCCATTGTCGCGTAAGAGACTATTCTAATTTGGAAGTTGGGCGACGACCAATGGTCCTGAAACATTACGAAACGGCCAGTGCACTAACTTAGACATTACGTGATGCCTTAGCGATCCTGCGAAACCCCTTTTTCGCTCGGCCCGTCACGAGACGACGAGGACGTCCTCAAAGATAGATGAACCACGTATATTTCAAGCCTCTGTCCACGCAAACCGGACAGAAAATATTTCAAATCTTAATTTGAACTCCATTTTTCAAGTTGCTCCAAATAGCACAGAAAAATGCATCTTAATGCAAGAGGAGTCGTGTTGACAGTCAGAATTGAAAGAATTAAGTTAAAACGAGGATGTTTTGATTTTATGGGTGCAATCGTTGTATACGTTATCTGATTAGGCGAGGTTACGCAGAGCGCAAACATGCTGAATAATAAAACCAAAGAGTAAGTGATCCCTCGTCAAACAAAATTACCGGATCGTCTTACAATCTTTGTATACAAAAAAACTTAAAACATTGGAAATTTCAAAAGCAACATTTTTAATTATAATTCTAAATAAATTATAAATTAAATATAAGAAATTCTATCAGAAAAACGATTGAATCTGTTGAACTCTGAGGCGGTGCTGTTTCGTGTCAATGCCGTGGCAACGGACTCGAACGACGCCGAGCGTCGCGACGACGACGACGACGTCGTCGTACGCCGTAGTAGAGGATCGAAGTCGAGTGAGTCAGCCGACTAATATTAGAAGGTGAGGAGGCTGCCCTGGCCCGGTCCCTCTCTCGCTCGTTCTCTCTTTTCCCTTGCGACGACGACGCGACGGCTGCGGTCGACAGCGCCGCCAAGAGGAGAGAGTTTCGCTGCTTCGACTCGGCCCCGGCGAGTCTTCAGGGTTCGTTGTTTGGAATGAGTAAACGCTGTGGAATTCGACGCTCCGAGCGAGCGAGCGAACGGGCAACCTGGGCCCGAACTCTCTAGGACAGGTGTAGCGCCAGCACCTGCTGCCTCCGTTTCGCGGCTCCTCTCGCTTTTACGCCATTCAACTTTTTCAACAAAATTAAACGAAGAGCACCTCTGCTCAGTCATTCATTCATTAAATTTCAGAGGATTAGAGAAAACTGAATCACTGAGACAATGTTTGTTGCTATACTTTTCTTTCATGAAGAACGATCAGAATTTATTGGGTAGAACTGCACGAAGTTTACATTGATTAGATTTATTGATATAAAAGCTGTATTTCTTAATTAAGCGTTAATAGAAATGATTGAATGAGATAATACGATTATTTGTTTCGTTTATTTAATTGAAAAATGTTTTAGACGAGTCTAACATCGTTTGCTGATCAATTTCACCTGTATACAGATTTTAGGTGAAATCTTTGTTTTTCCAAGCTCTTAACACAACCCACTTTCGTCACTCGTTCCCTGAAAGACGGTCCCCGAACTCTCTCATTCTTCACGCGTCTCTTTACACAAACCAAACGAATAAGAAGCATGAGAAAAAGGAGGAACACGATTTCGTAACAGCGTGTCACCTTAAAGGCAACCTAACTCGCATCCAAAATGACCTCACTCGTCCACCATCCGGGTTACACTCGCAATTATATTCGGATGACCATTGCCAATCCAGTTCAATTAAAGAAAAGAGCCGACCGTCTTTAAAGATTCGCTAGAAGTCAATCATAATTTCTATCAAACGCGATCTTAAATGAAGAATGACTACTTCATAGCCTATGAATGACTATACATAAGAAAATCACTAAATGTCTATTTAAATATTATTATAAAATTCTTATCTACATAAATAAATCTATAAAAAATATTTCAATTCTTATCCACATAAATAAATCTACAAAAATTATTTCAATTCTTATCCACATAAATAAATCTACAAAAATTATTTCAATTCTTATCTACATAAATAAATCCATAAAAATACTTCAAAATTCACAACCAACCACCACAAGTCAACTCTATCATACTAATTCCATCTCTAACGATTTCTCGTCCGAGCAATAATTTTCTATCACTGTGTCGATGGAAGAATGACGGCGTTAGGAAAAGTACATAAAATAGATCTGAACGGTCGGTTCCCGTGTTCATACGTCGCCGATGGCACCTACCTTCCCCGATTGGTCGCGAACCGGTTCGCCTTTACGACGAAACTAACAGCCGGCTCGCGGGCCGGTGACGCACCGTCGTCGTCGTCGTCGTCGTCTTCGTCGTCGGCTATTCACCAATCCGTTCACTCCTGTATTCCGATAACGGCCGGTGATAATCCACGTGCGACCGCATGGAACCGAACCACTTCCTCACCGGTTTACGTTTGGGGAAGCGCGTTGCCCTCGAGGACGCAACCGGTACCGCGTCGCGAAGGGAATACAAGGACGGGAAGAAGAAATAAAGAAGAAGATAAACAAAGAACAGATGAACTATATAGGATTTTTAGCGATGAATTAAAAGGAGGAGAGGGCGGACGAACCTTGGTATTGTCAAAGGAAAGAGAGAAAAGGAAGAGATATCCTCGGTTACGCGAACGAGGAAGTTCAGGAGAACGTTGGCACGCGGGTGCGACGTCCCCGGTGCCCGGCGCGTTTCGTCAACATTTCCGGTTGCGCTAGCACGGCGCGGGCGGACGATCGGCGGGAGGCGGGAAAGAGGACCGGAAGTAAACACGATCCGTGGTGGTACCGTCGCGTGTGACCGACCGAGCGTGCTCGATAGATCCGTTCACGGCCGCCGACAAGCTGAGACTGAGCGGCTCTCGCCGCCACTCGCTCGCGATCTACGAGTACACACGCGAGGCCACCGCGTGTCTCCGTGTTAGTGAGTGAAGCGCGTACGAGTTTTTGCGCGGATGTGTGAGTGAGTGAGCGAGCGAGGGTAAAGAGACATCGGGATCGGGAGGACTCGCGCGCGCTTTACGGAGCAGGTACGTACGATTTTCTGAACAATCCGACGCGATGTCAAATCTGTGCCTTGAATTCATCGTCCAGTTCCTCGATATCTGCTTTGATACGCGGAATATATCATAAGTCTCGATTAGGCGTGCAAATTCGTGAAGGAGAGCGATGACTGGTTATTTCGGTAGCGCGCGTTGTTAAGTTTCCTGTTACGAAACCACGCGACAGGGTCTTCGACCCTTTCATCATTAATAACAGCGGATGACAGGAGTAATTTCGTTTTGACGACAGCGTGCCTCAGTCCCATTAAAAGCAAAAACAATTTTCCAAAGTATTTCACGCGGCTCTTCACGTGATCCGACGTTTATAATAGCCCCACGTGTACTTTTCTCGTGCGCGTGTAGCAAAAATTAGTAGCTACTTAGCGAGTCGCCTACCAAACGTGTATTAATAGAACCGCGTGTTATTTCGACTAAACAAATATAACAGACACAACGTTCTGTTAACTGATTCCGTCCCACCTACGTTTAAAACGATCCTGTGAATTTCTTTTGCACACAACTCGTATCCTTCGTCCCGCTTCCGCGTTTCGATCAAGATTAGAACCGAGAATGAAAAGAAACGATTAATGGTACAATAATTAAAGAATTACTATACTAGTATCGAGAGATAGGTGTAAAGTAGCTATGATTCATCTGGTTGGACGATAAGGCTAAGTCCTCGACGAGCATTACTTCGAATTTCGCCTTTTTTTCCGTTGAATTGCACCGAGCTCGATAGCGTACGGCACTGCATATCGTTGTTCCGTGTGTGCAACGATTACACACACTCGGAGGAGGCGGTTACACGCACGTGGAGACACGTACTTACACGTGACTGAGAAACGGCCAATGAGTCATCGACGACGCTGTTAACGCGCGCGCATGCCAACTCTTCCTTTTTTTTTTCGGGAGGGTCGATGGCGAATTTTCCATTGATAACGGAGCCGATATCGCGAAAATAAACTCGCGAGATGGTCGACTTAATCGCGGCGATTCCTAAGGTATGTTAACCCCGTCGCGTGAAGCGTTTGATTCGATCGATAGAAATTGCGTTTCCAGCTATCGAGCTGTTGTTATATAACGACTGGCTAAGACTGCATTATGCTCGGTCTAAATATGCACGTATCAATTATGAGTCGCTTTGGAATTGCCCGATTAAACATGATTAATTGAGTTAATCTATTAAGATCCGATGTGTTTGTAATTCTGTTTGTGTATTTCTATTTTTAGTTTTATCCTTTCTTCGTTTATAGGCATTCCTTTTTTATGCGGATAATTTTGTGCAATAATCTTCATTTGGGTTGCAGTTATCTATGTTCGTTAATGATGTGGAAAATTTTCAGAAGTGACTACAACAATTTTGTAAATTGACGTCATTAATGTTATGTTTTGTAGGAAAATCGACAGTGTAGTCATGCAAGTCATCAGGCAAAGCAAATTGTTATTCTAATGGGAAGAATAACTTGATATTTAACCAACTAAGTAAATAACTGAAAAACAAGAAATTATCGTATAGCACTGTTTTTCTCAAATTCTAAGAACTGACTATGCACGATATTAACACCAAGTGTCAAAAGACACCAACAGTTTTTGTTTTTTATAAAAATAAATCGTCGTTTCACGCTGAAATCGAAGGTCAGTATTTAAATTCGCGGAACTGGGAATAGCGTTCTGCGAAATTTTCCTTCCTGAATAAACTGGATCGATTTTCTCGGTTTGATTTCTCGTGTCAATCAGTGAAAGTTTAAAAGTGACTTCTATTAGGTAAACTTGGATCAAGTTTACTTAATTGAAGTTGTTTATCTCAGAGAAAGCAACACAACTCGTTTCGGTAAACTAGCCTGAAGACGTAAATTGTTTTTTCAGCCCACATTTTCTCAGAAATATCATTTCAAATATTGATATTCTCACCTTCATCCAAATAATTACATTATTTTGTTTTTCTGTTCTACTTCACTTTATCTGTCGATGGAAAAAATTAGATAAAGAAGGAGATTCAATCGGAAACAAAGAGAACAAATATTAAAAGTTGTTATATAAAAGCAAAGACAAGAATTGAAGTATTTTTTATATAATCTCGTGCACTTAGAACTGATATTTGTATTTCTTTCTTTCAGCTTAATTTCCTTTCGACACAGAGGAAGAATTATAAATTGAACGAAAAATATACTCGTAATACAGTTGTGTCATCGACTCGTTTAGATTTTTGTTTTTCCCCGAGTCTTATCGATCAATCACATCACTTATTTGTTAACTTGATCGTTGCACTCATAGATTCTTGATTAATCTGTTCTACCAGATAAGACGATAATTCCAATATCCGCCATACAATTTTCCAAACAGAGTGTCTCGCCTGACGCGCCATATAAAATATCTCGCTTATTTACCATGACAGAACAAAGAGGAAGACATTAGTTGGTTCAGACAGTACGAAATTACAAAAGCAACTGAAGAATAACTTGATTAAAAATCCTTGTTCACTGGCGAGGAAATTCAGGGGAACAGAGTATGAAGAGAGGCAGAATAATGACGTGATACGTCTCTAACATTTTTACGATGCCCCGTTTCCCGGTAATAAACGTTTTCCTGCAAACAGTCTCGGCATATCCGGTTCCAACACAACGATCCTTCATTTAAAAAATCAACTTCTATGAAACTCTTATCTAAGCAAAATCATTTTTGCCTAACGTTGAATCCGATCAGAATTCCCGCCGTTCCTTGTCATCGCGTGACTTAATGCAACGTTATAAATAATTTATGATCTCGAATCCGTTTACAAATTTACATAAAAAAACGTTGATATCGTCGCGGAGGAAGGACGTAACCACCGAACCTACTCTTTTATCATCTGTACAGCCGATGACGTCAGCTTGATAACGCGAAGACGCATGTTTACACGCAAGCGTGAAACGTGTACACTGTGCGTTATCGTTCCAGCGGCAAGTGTTACAAGCTACTACGCGTCCAAGAATGCTGCCAGTAATAATAGAAAACGATATAAGGAAGAATCGTCGCCCTTTTCATTCTATACACGGTGAATACTCATTCAAGTAAATGCAGCTGCTCAGAACAGTGGTTTGTACATTATTCCTGATTAGGCTTATCAAACGTTCGTGTATAATTGAATAAAAATAAATAATCGAGGAAAGTACACTGACTATCAAATTATTTCAATTTAATTGATTGTTTAAAGACTTTAAAAGGACTGACGGCTATTTTTATAAGAAAAACCGCGTTTTTATGACGTAACAAGAGAAATCTGTGCACGTCGCGTGGAAACGTTAAATAAGTATCGCAGGATATATCACAATGTTACATGAAACGATTGGTTCAATTTTGGTTACTGGGAATGATTTCATGAGGGAAAGCATTGGAACGTGTCAATTGAGACAGTTCTAACAGGGAACGTAAACCTTCCGCATCATCGTGCCGCGGCAAACTACATTTGTACCGTATGTACGTATGTATGTATGTTTATCGTTCGTATGTTCGACCCGAGTGATGCTTCTGTGTATGATGTCAGACTCTATCTTTGGCCGAGAGGAGTAGATGACCACGCGGGAACTCAGCCAG
>SMSR01009524.1:0-14380 GCA_019453355.1 Ceratina japonica
TCGACGTGTACTGACTCTTCGTTTTCCATAATAGTAGAAGTTTGCTGATGCTGTTCTCCCGCCGTCGCTGTCGTTTTAGCCGAATTCTTCCGTTGGCTCTCCACCAGAAGCGAATTGCTCTTCTCTAATAACCGGAGAGCTCGACGATTAATTCTCTCGAATCGCCTGCGTTCCTTCTTCTTCCGTTTTATCTCTTGCAGTCGTCTGCGTTCCTCCTGTTCTATTCTCCGCATCTCGATAATCGCTTCGTAATTATAGACCTGTACTGGCATTTCTACAATAAAATATAACGGCGTTAGCGCCAAATAGGCGTCCCCGATCGAATTATACCGCGTGCGTGAATAAGAAGAGGAATAGTTACTCACTAGGTGCTGCAACTTTCTTCCTGAGATAAGTCGTTTGGCCCATCGAGAGTACCGCCGTTGCCGAGGTAGGGCCAGGTACAGAAACGGGAACGGGAACGGGAACGGGAACGGGAACGGGAACGGGAATAGAAACCGAGAAAGGTGTTAGAGACAGAGGACGGGAACCGCCGGTCGCCGAGGACAACGACGACCGTACGGCTGGCACGGACAGAGGAACGTGAGACGTAGGGGAAGGTTTAGGGTCTGTCGCCAAGTATTTTAGTCTTCCGATGGTGGACTGGACGGCAGTGGCGGAAGGCTGTCTGCTCCAGTCTACCGACGTGGGTATGACTTGAAGAACATTACCTACGCGAACTACTTGGTTCAAGCCACGAACGATCGGGGTCGAAGGCGATGACAACGGTCCGTGAAAATCAGCAGGCACCACTTGTAGCACGTTCCCCACCTATAGTCATCGCAACGGATAGAATTAACGACGAGACGCGAACGACGAACGACGTACGAGATAATTAGACCGTAGATCTTTGGACGCAAAATAAACCACATGTATTCTCTATACATACGATTTTTCCACGAATGTACAGCTGTAAAATTCGCAGTCCAATAAGGATTGAGAAAGAAATTGTACCTGTAAGATGGTGGCGGGTTGCTGACAATCTAAGTGCTCTTGCTGGTTCGGCGAAGGCTGACACACGGGCGATTTCAAGCCGTTGTACTCGCTCGAAACACAGTCCTGTTTTTTAATTTCCAATTCGAGCTCAAGCCTACAAAACGCAGAGCAGAAGGGTTTCGTTATAGACGCATGTCGCTTCGGCTCAAAGGGTGCCGAGGGAAGCCGGTATTGGAGGCACAGAATGATGATCGGAGTGTGGAAAGGAAGGGTACCAGCTAGGTTTAAGAACACGATTTCTCGTATATGTATATTTTACCTATTGTCAAGCGCTAAACGTTTCGGAGAACCAGCGTTGTTATCGTCAATGCAAGACGTATAAGTCAATGTATTTTTTACACACTGGTATTCGTTCGCGACCTTGTTACCACCACCGCCACCATCACCACCATCATCAGCAGCAACAGAAGCAGCAAGAACAGGATGCCTGCCTCTCTCGAGGCAGCTACTTTGTCTCAGATTATCGTGTCCGTCCTTCTTTTCCCTTGAGTTTTCGCTGATTCTATCTTGCCCAATCGAGGATGATCTGAATCGACAGCGAGACTCTGTTACTCATTAGCCGACAACAACTCAATAATTGTACATTATGCAACAAGGGAATAAAGTCGTTGATTATTCCCGCGGATGGGTTTGCCGCCCGAGCGGAGCGAGGGCAGTAATCACCCAAGGGAATGATCGACTTTACTCCCGTGTTGCATATAGGACTTCTTTTATTCACGGCTTAACTGCATAGCTACTTTATTGTTTTAAAAAGAGGGACGTATACTCAACCATCGTTCAGTACCAAAAAGATCAAAACCAGAAATGGTATCATTAGAATCGACTGAAAATATATCCAATATTTCAAATTTAAATGTCTCTGAATGTGTTTGGCTATTAAAATTTTTTCAATTTTTTAAAATAAATAACACATATGCAGAAGAAAAGTATTTTATTTCCGCATAGCGAGATATGAAGTATTTCATTACCGGATTTTGTTCCCGTATTTTATACCTGTCCGCGGGAATAATGAACGACTTTACTCCCTTGTTGCATAATGTACTATTACTCCCGCATTTGTGGGAGATAAAGTATATGCGTAAGAAAAGAGCCACTTTAGTCCCGCTTTTAAGGGAATGAAGTGGCTATTATAGATAAGCCATAAATAAATCTAATTTTATGGTCCGTGCGCACGTATCACGTTATGCATTCGTTGTGTGGTTATATCCGCGCGCCACGGTCATCTTGTTTCGCGCGTGTTTCTCTTGTACGCGAATGCATGAAATTCGCGCGGTCTAATTACATGGTTTACGACACGACGACATACTTACCTGGAGGATCGTGAAGAACGCAGACGATCGGCAGCAGAACGAATCATTCTCGTTCCCGAGCCGGACCTAGTTCGAGATCCAGACCTGGATCTCGATCTCGACCTGGAACACCGCACCAACCGGGAGCGGGACGTAGATAGAGATCGCGATCGCGATCTAAACCTGGATGTATACCACGATTTGAACGCCGGTCTGGATTCATGTCGGAAATGAGATGACGACAACGACTTTCTCGACGAACAACGTCGGGACGATCTTTCGGTCCTTTGAAGATGCCTGTCCAGCTCGAATTCTCTGTCTCTCTCGTAGTCGTGGCGCCTACTGCTCGCATTCCGCCTTGTACCACTGGTCTCTCGATTTCTCCTTGAACGATCGACAACGTTTTCGCATCGATACACACGCTGGACGGAGCACAGTGTGGAATTTTGGGTCAAAATTCAGTATTTTCTTTATTAAGAATGTATTTGAAAATTGTCATAAACGATATTATATCAAAATTGTTTATGTATAATGTAATTATGCAATAACAATATAACAATGATTTTTCTGAATTTTTGGCGAAGAAGTTAAAATATTTATTAGTAGATGATTAGTATATGGTGCAATGAAAAGAAATTTGTTGTACTTAATTTATTAAAAATCGAACGTGAATGCATTTTTGTTCAACTTCCATATTTATTTTATACTAAGTATAGAATTTCATAATAATGGAAAGAGTTTAGGCAATCACGTGTGTTTTCTTTTATATTTCTTACAAATAAGCTGATTGTACACCAGTTTTCAACAATTAAAGTGAACATTATTAGAATATAAAAGTTTAAACTAACATGAAAACAAGCGCCAAAACATATCCTGAGATTTTGATGGATTTCAATAGAGTGATTCCTATTTTCAGAATTTCATAGCCTCTTTTGCAACTTTTTGCAACTCTTGGTTTGACAAGTTTTTTAATAAACGACCGTACATAGATTTTGTTTGGGGTCAAAATAAGAAATAATAAATTCTGATTTACTTAATGTATGAAATTCAAATACAGATTCCGAATAATTACAAAATATTTTACTTACATACACGGTGTTTCAGGACCCATGGTTAATAATTTAAGGGGTAATTCTAGAGGCTAAAATAAGCCGAAAATAAGGAGTACTAATTTTTCGTTCGAAGCCTCATTAATTAGTTGTTAAGCAAAAATGCCCCTGAAAGTAGGCAACTTGTGTGGATATTAATTTTTTTCAACATTTTTCGTTTTTTGATCAGAAAATATTATTTTCGTATTCCTCGAGAAATTCTAAACAAGAAGTAATTCCTGGGTTTTTCTGGTAAAACTCTTATTTTCTAAGGAAAAAATTCTTAAAATTAAAAAATCGTGATTTCTCGAAAATTTGAACGTCTGAATTTTTTTCTATGAAACTATAAGTTCTCAACTAAATTCATAAATCACTTATTGCTTAAAATTTCTTAAAGCGTATGAAATAATTTTTTCAGATAAAAAAACTGTAAATTTTGAAAAAAAGTTAATTAGCACGAGAGTTGCCTACTTTCAGGGACATTTTTGCTTAACAACTAATTAATGAGGCTTCGAACGAAAAATTAGTACTCCTTATTTCCGGCTTATTTTAGCCTCTAGAATTACCCCTTAAATTATTAACCATGGATCCTGAAACACCCTGTATAATGCAATTATGTAATAATAATATATAATTAATGTATTAATAAACATTTCATCTTTTATGCATTTTTCATTTCCGTTTTACTAATATAAAAAGATAATGTAAAGGGAAATATAGGAAGAATCTATAGAAAGATTGTATTTGTTTAGACAAATAGACAGGAAATGAATTATGACTTATATAGTAATATACTTCTACTAACTTTCGACCCATTCATCTCACCACATGGAAAAGCTTTTATAAAAAAGCAAAATCGTGATTTTGAGGACATTAAAAATTATGCAGTAAGAGATATTTCAGAAAGATAACAAGCATCCAGCATTTCATCATAAATTAGTTCTCAATTAAAAAGCGAATGAGATTATGTATAGTTATGTTTTTATAAGTTTGTTAACATTATGTTTTATATTAATTTATATTAAGTATTATTCAATTTGCAAAAATATATACATAATATGTAATTTGGTTTAAAAAAATATTCGTTTATTTTGTTAAACATTTGATAGTTAAAATTATTATTATTTTTTTATTGTCATTTTCTGTTAATATATAGCCAATTATTGACGTTTACAACAAATCTTGACTTTTGTCAAAAATTTTACATTTTGTCCGCATTGTGGCGGAATGGCAATCGTTTCCAGTCTTTGATCGAGTAACGATAAACGCCGTTCGGTACGTACCTGCATTGTTGTTTGCATTTTGGATGAAAGGAAACTTCCATAATATTTCTCTCGATGCTCTCATCTGTGTAGTATTTTTCTTTCGTGTAATCCGCTGCTGCGTTCAAATCCTGACTTGAATTTTGATAAGATTCCATAGCCTCTTCGGACTCTTGATAGAGAATATTTTCGGACGCTGCCTCGTATACCTGTAAATTTCGATCCTCTTCGCCAAACAATCTATTATCTCTGTGTCGCATTTCGTCTGCCACGTTTTTTCCCCTTAACACTTCCGCCGATTGGTACGATCTATTTTCGTCGTACCTTGTCCTCCTGTTCCATTCGTCTCGGCCCTTGACATCTGCAAATCCATGCTTCTCGAAATGATCTGTGTAAACGATCGTTTAACTAACATAAAATCGTACATCGAGATGCCAATAAATAAAATTAATCACCTTTATACGAGCGTGGAGTTCTGGTAGATCTTTCTCTCCTGTCGTCATCGATTCTACTCGATCTACTCGCCGCCGACGATCTATAATCGTCCGTCGTCCTCGACCGTTCATCATCTCTCCTCCTCGGACTCCTGCTTCTACGTCTACTCCGGCTGTGACTGTGACTCAGGCGTTTCTCTTCGCGTTCCCAGGAAGAGGTCCATCGTTTCTTACTTCTGTTATTACTGCTCAGAGGACTGGACCACCTCATATTGTTCTCGCCGCTGTAATCTCTCAAATCTCGGCCGTTGTCTCTCCTGCCTCTGTCACTACTAAACATCTCCTTCTTCTCTGTCTGACTACGATCTCGAATTTGTTTATCTTCTCTGTTTTCCTTCATGCTGGACTGGATGCTAGGACTGTTTTTACTCTCCTGGTGTTCCGTTTTATTAGACATCGATCTCTGAGTCTCATCGTCGCTAACGTCCTTGCTACTCGGCATTCTGGATTTCTTAATAAACTCCTCTGCTATCGTCATCGCTTTACCAGTCTTATCGGACTCGTACGCGTTCTCTACGGTGGAATCTGGCTTCGGAATCGCTCCCGGAGAGTCCGACTTCTTAGCGCCGATGGTGATCGGCGACGGTGTTTCCGCTTTGGTCGTCGTCGACGACGAGACTCTCGAGTTCGATTTATCCGCGATCTGTTCCGCCTTCGAGGTAACGACAACGGTCGGTTCGAGAATCTGTAAATCTTTCTCGTTGCTACTGCTGACCATCTTCTCGCTTTCGATGTTCTGGAACGGGTCTGCGTCGCAAGAGACGTTCTCTGACATCTGTGACTCCCTCGGCTTCTCCTCGCTGATATTTAACAGCAAGGTTGTAGTAGAGGGCTGTCGGATGTTTCCGTGCTCTTCCGAATCCATAACAGCGAGACAAGACGACGACGACGAGGACGACGACGAGGACGCCGATGACAACTCCAACAAGTTCGTATCGCGAGATTTTCTCGGGAACAAATCGAAATCCGAACNAAACTGTAAATTTTGAAAAAAAGTTAATTAGCACGAGAGTTGCCTACTTTCAGGGACATTTTTGCTTAACAACTAATTAATGAGGCTTCGAACGAAAAATTAGTACTCCTTATTTCCGGCTTATTTTAGCCTCTAGAATTACCCCTTAAATTATTAACCATGGATCCTGAAACACCCTGTATAATGCAATTATGTAATAATAATATATAATTAATGTATTAATAAACATTTCATCTTTTATGCATTTTCCATTTCCGTTTTACTAATATAAAAAGATAATGTAAAGGGAAATATAGGAAGAATCTATAGAAAGATTGTATTTGTTTAGACAAATAGACAGGAAATGAATTATGACTTATATAGTAATATACTTCTACTAACTTTCGACCCATTCATCTCACCACATGGAAAAGCTTTTATAAAAAAGCAAAATCGTGATTTTGAGGACATTAAAAATTATGCAGTAAGAGATATTTCAGAAAGATAACAAGCATCCAGCATTTCATCATAAATTAGTTCTCAATTAAAAAGCGAATGAGATTATGTATAGTTATGTTTTTATAAGTTTGTTAACATTATGTTTTATATTAATTTATATTAAGTATTATTCAATTTGCAAAAATATATACATAATATGTAATTTGGTTTAAAAAAATATTCGTTTATTTTGTTAAACATTTGATAGTTAAAATTATTATTATTTTTTTATTGTCATTTTCTGTTAATATATAGCCAATTATTGACGTTTACAACAAATCTTGACTTTTGTCAAAAATTTTACATTTTGTCCGCATTGTGGCGGAATGGCAATCGTTTCCAGTCTTTGATCGAGTAACGATAAACGCCGTTCGGTACGTACCTGCATTGTTGTTTGCATTTTGGATGAAAGGAAACTTCCATAATATTTCTCTCGATGCTCTCATCTGTGTAGTATTTTTCTTTCGTGTAATCCGCTGCTGCGTTCAAATCCTGACTTGAATTTTGATAAGATTCCATAGCCTCTTCGGACTCTTGATAGAGAATATTTTCGGACGCTGCCTCGTATACCTGTAAATTTCGATCCTCTTCGCCAAACAATCTATTATCTCTGTGTCGCATTTCGTCTGCCACGTTTTTTCCCCTTAACACTTCCGCCGATTGGTACGATCTATTTTCGTCGTACCTTGTCCTCCTGTTCCATTCGTCTCGGCCCTTGACATCTGCAAATCCATGCTTCTCGAAATGATCTGTGTAAACGATCGTTTAACTAACATAAAATCGTACATCGAGATGCCAATAAATAAAATTAATCACCTTTATACGAGCGTGGAGTTCTGGTAGATCTTTCTCTCCTGTCGTCATCGATTCTACTCGATCTACTCGCCGCCGACGATCTATAATCGTCCGTCGTCCTCGACCGTTCATCATCTCTCCTCCTCGGACTCCTGCTTCTACGTCTACTCCGGCTGTGACTGTGACTCAGGCGTTTCTCTTCGCGTTCCCAGGAAGAGGTCCATCGTTTCTTACTTCTGTTATTACTGCTCAGAGGACTGGACCACCTCATATTGTTCTCGCCGCTGTAATCTCTCAAATCTCGGCCGTTGTCTCTCCTGCCTCTGTCACTACTAAACATCTCCTTCTTCTCTGTCTGACTACGATCTCGAATTTGTTTATCTTCTCTGTTTTCCTTCATGCTGGACTGGATGCTAGGACTGTTTTTACTCTCCTGGTGTTCCGTTTTATTAGACATCGATCTCTGAGTCTCATCGTCGCTAACGTCCTTGCTACTCGGCATTCTGGATTTCTTAATAAACTCCTCTGCTATCGTCATCGCTTTACCAGTCTTATCGGACTCGTACGCGTTCTCTACGGTGGAATCTGGCTTCGGAATCGCTCCCGGAGAGTCCGACTTCTTAGCGCCGATGGTGATCGGCGACGGTGTTTCCGCTTTGGTCGTCGTCGACGACGAGACTCTCGAGTTCGATTTATCCGCGATCTGTTCCGCCTTCGAGGTAACGACAACGGTCGGTTCGAGAATCTGTAAATCTTTCTCGTTGCTACTGCTGACCATCTTCTCGCTTTCGATGTTCTGGAACGGGTCTGCGTCGCAAGAGACGTTCTCTGACATCTGTGACTCCCTCGGCTTCTCCTCGCTGATATTTAACAGCAAGGTTGTAGTAGAGGGCTGTCGGATGTTTCCGTGCTCTTCCGAATCCATAACAGCGAGACAAGACGACGACGACGAGGACGACGACGAGGACGCCGATGACAACTCCAACAAGTTCGTATCGCGAGATTTTCTCGGGAACAAATCGAAATCCGAACTAGTCGCGAAAGCTTTGGATTTCTTTAATTGTTCGAGTACAACGTTCTTGTCGACGGATTTCGGTAGTATCGCGTCGTCGTAAACTTTGTTCATTTTTATCCACTCTGCTTCTACTTCCCACATAATGGGAGTCTTCAGTTCTTCTATTTTATCTTGTTCGACTTGCAGCGTTATGTCCGAACAGCTCATTTTGCTCCTCGTCATGGAAACGATATGGTGCTTCGTCGACGATGTATCGAACGTCGTTGTCGCTACATCTTCCTTACTAGGATGAATTTCATTGTGGACTGTAGCAATAGCAATAGCGACAGCACCGTCGATCGTAGAAATCTCAGGCATCGTCACAGAAATCGTATCGATGCTCGTCTGTCTATCAATTTCCTTTCGCAAGTACATCTCTTCCTGACTTTCGATACTCCAGTCGTTTCTCTGTCTCTTTTTTCTCTGTTCAATAAGCATTATAGCTCCTTTCTTTCTCTCTTCCTCGTCCTTTTCCCACAACTTCGTCACAGGCAACATCTCCGACGACTCCAAACCCGATTTTTGTATCACATTTATGATATCTTCACTACTCCCCTCTTCTTTATTGTACTTTTTCTTTTGTTTAGACTTGTAGCGCGACATCTTCTTTTTCTTCTTCTTTTGCCTCTCGTCGGATGAATCGTCGCTAGACGCGTAGCTCGCCATTTTCTTCTTCCTCTTCTTTTTCGCCTTTGTTATTTTTTTCAATTTCTTTTTTCGTACCTCGGCTTTTCGCTTCTTCTTTCTTCGCTTTTTCGTTCTCGCGTCATCGGAACTAAACGAGTCGCTACTGGTGCTGGTACTGCTGGTGGTGATACTGTCGTTGGTGTCGGAATCGGAGACCGATTTGGAGTCATGCGAGATCTTTCGCATTTTCTTCTTTCGCTTCTTTCTTTTCTTCTTCTTGTCGTCCTCCTCGATGGAGCCATCTTTGATGGAAGAACTGAATCGCGAACGCGACGGCTCGCCGCCGCTGCTGCAACTTACATTTTTTCTCCTCTTCTTCTGTTTCCTTTTCCTCTCTCGGTGCTCGGAGTTCTCGTCGCTCATACGTTCCACTTCGATTTGACCGCTGGGTATCGACTTCGAGTCTCCCCATACACTTTCCATTATCGGATGTTCGTCGGCCAATGTAATTAACGACGGGTATTGTAGACTAGAAGCAGCAGTAGCAGCAGAAGAACCGTCCATCGACTCGTCGTCGACCTTTCGAACTTCCCCTGAATTCACAATTTCACTGATCTTGCATTTCTCTGCTACTTTATACGACAACTTCTTATTAGCAGTGCTGTCAGATTCCGATGTACTACCGTGTTCGACGAACGGGTAATTATTGTCCCTCGGCATCGCCACGTTAGTCTCGATATTAAATTCGTCGTAGCTCAACGACGGAGCTTGTTTGGGCGGCGAAAAGGAGAGTTTTTTGGGAATATTGCTGCACATCGTCTTCATGAATTGTTCGTATGCCGACACTAGTTTTTTATTGCATTTGGCTATCAGAGGATACGCAGAGGACCGCTGCTGTTGCTGACCATTGTCGTCGACTTGTTCGCTCTTAGCTGGTTCAGAAACCTTCATCTCGTCTTTATTCTCCTTCCGTTGTCCAGCGTCGTCGTCGCTATCGTCGTCGTCGGTATCCCCTTCTACCGAGCTCAAATCTCTGTCACGACGATCACAATCGATAGGGCGAATTTGTTCCGATTCTGAAATTAATTCTGTAATAAATACGTAAACTACTAAAAACAATTTATTATTAATATGCAGTGTCTCATTTTAATCGGCCCAGGCGAATATCTTGTAAAATAAGCAAGATAGCAAAAAAAGATTGAGACAAAAGTTATAAGGTGTTGACGGGGTCAAGTATTGGCAATCTTGAACTTGACTGTCTAATGAATTTTCAAGGTCAAATGAAGGTCAACTTTCGTTTTTTAAATGGAAACCTACAGTTTTTATTATCCCGCAAATGCTGGAATAATAGTACATTATGCACCAAGGGAGTAAAGTCGTTGATTATTCTCGCGGGTGGGTTTGCAGTAATCACCCAAGAAAAAAGTTTCTCATAAAACTTACGTATTTTTTCCCCCAAAATGTACATCTGTAATAAAAAGTGTACGTTTCCACTTAAAAAACGAAAGTTGACCTTCATTTGAACATGAAAATTTATTACGAGGTCAAGTTCAAGATTACCAATATTTGAACCCGCCGAAACCTTATAACTTTCGTCTCAAACATTTCGCGCTATCTTGTTTATTTTTCGAGATATTCGCCTGGGGCGATTAGAATGAGACACCCTGGATGTCAAGCATCTGTTTTCCGTCCGTGACGGGAGGAAACGAGAACGGAAAACGAAAAACAAAAGACCAAGAACGAAATCGAAATAAAAATATTCACACCTTGCGTAATATTCCTTGCTACAGATTTTACTTGCTCCTTGGTTTCTTTCTGGACATCGTATATCGACAAACTATCGTCAGGATTATCTTCGTCATCCTCGCTGTCCCACTTCGATCTAGGCAACTGCACTGCGATAACCGCGCGCCACTTGTCGATGCTACTTGTCTTCTTCTTCTGCTGCTGCTGTACCGGCGCGTTAATGTTGTCATCGTGATCGTCATCATCTCTGGAATCGTGAGTGTTAGAATGGGTAATGGGGAAGACGAGAGCGACAGAAGAAAAGCGGAAAAGCGTAGGACAGAGAAGATTGTGATAATGATCGTTACCGTCGAACGTCGTTCCATTTGTATTTCTCCTTATCCCTGTTTTTCTCGATGGTTTCCTCCTTTTTATCTCTGTCGTGGTTGTGTGTGTTATCGTCTCGTCTATCTTTATCCCTTCTATGTTCTCTCGTCTTGCCGCGGCGCTCTTTCTCTTTACCAACGCTGTTCGCTCCCCGTTCCTCTTTAGCTGGTACCGCGTGTCGTTTCCTACTAATCGAGCGATCGACAAATCAATGAGATAGAATGCAAATATAAACGAAAAGAAGCTACTCATTAAGATGGCTTCACCGCGGCGGGCCGTACCTAAGCGGGGTCCCACAAGGGGATTATAAATTATAGTATAAGTTTGATTTAAAAAAACCTTAAATGCTTGTTTTATAACAAGATAAGAATTAATTTTTAATTTTATAAAGAAAGTTTACACACAAACACAGAAAAAAATACTTCAAAAAGATTTCTGGGTTAGCAAATTTATTAGCAACATATGGCACTAGCATGAATAGATTTGGCAACATGGTAAACGTTGAGCGTGGTTGTGCGCGAATCGCGAATAGGTTACCTTGATGTAAATTAGTATTCGTAATAAAATCTCTAACAATTATCTACAAAAAATGCCTCGTTATGATGTTCATGAGACTGTGGGGAGGAATAAAGGAAAATTTGTGAAGAGAAAAGTGAAAGCAAAAATAGAGAAGTTGTTGGAAACCGTGAAAAATAGGAGCTCTTCGGAATTGGAGATAAGTTTGTGTTGTAATTTCTATTTTAATTGTGAAATTATGTAACTTTCTAAAAGAAATATTTATTCGAGCATATTGACTTTTTAGACGCCTGTTATTTTTGCTGGACGTCGTATAATGGAATTGGATACACTTTAGTGATGGGCACCATCGACTAAGAACTATCGAGTTAGTCGATACTAACCAACGATATTTTTAGTCGACTAATTTTTCTGAATTATCGACTACATCGAAACCAACTTCAGGCGGCTAAATTATCGGCAACTCGATGTTCCAATTCACGCGGCTGGAAATAATATATCGCTCGATACTTCGATGTTCCGATGATCTAACGTTCAAGTGGCTGAAATATATATCAAATAGTTCGATAATCCAATTCAGACGACTAAAATAATATTGTAGATCGATGATTAGGGCTAATGAGATATTATTTAAGAGTCCTCCTGCAAAGGAAAAATGGTTAAATGTATAAATAAATAGATAGATCGATGGTTCGATGGAAATATGTATCAATCCTGTCGTTCAAATAAGGTTAAGAACAAAGAAATACTTATTGCATTCATCTTCCGGAATGAAACCGTCAATCCGGAAGATGAATGCTATCAGAATAAACAATAACCGTGAAAGCCTTAAATCCAAAAAGAAATACTTATTATATTTGATATATTTAACAGAATTTATGCTACGATGCCGTGAATTTTGAACGGCTTTTATCATGAAATTTATTATCAAACAGATTCAGTAGTATCGATTAATTTATTTATAAAAGAATTAAAATGTTTGAAACTGCACGGAACTTATTGTTTAAACATTTAGAATCCTAAAGATTACAGGAAACACAAATGGATTAATACTGCTAAGGAAAATAAGATAATAAATAATTCTTGCTTTTACAGTTTTATATATTTATTTCTTTTACATGTATGTACAATCTGAATTGAATCAACAATTTTTTCACACGTAATCTAAATCCGCTTGACAGTACGTATTTTGACAGCTAACCACAAACTCGTACATCATAGAANGAGGCAAAGTATTCATTAAAGTATAGAATGGACCACGGAGCACGATTATCGTTATTTCCTTAGGTTTTTCTTTTTTATTCAGAATCGCGATTTGTTTACTTAAATCATTTAATTTTTTAGAAAGAAATTTTGTTGTATTTTTACTCGCGCACATCATACCAGCGTTATGCGCATGCGCTCAATGTTCGGCCTGCTACGAGCTTTCAAAAAGATGAGGGATAATTATTTTCAGCTCAATTTTCCAGTTTTGATATTGATAGGATTCAATATCATTTCACATATGAAGCATACTGTTATATTATTTGACAATAATAGCAAGAAATATTGTCGACGCATTCAGCCGGTACTCCATTTGTTTCTATTGAATAGTTTCATGGACTCCTTCTTCTTGATGGGTTCAAGTCGATTACATGTATTCGCTCTTCTTTTTATAATCGATTATTCTCGGATCTTTTGTTTGTTTGGTTGCTTATTCTGAATGTCTCTCCGTAACTACACACGGAATTCTGTTCTTGTCCTGTTCATATTACAATAAACTTTTGCTAATTATTCTCTGCATAACTGCGTGAACATTTACAACAGTTTCTCAGCTGAGCTATTCTGCTTTCAATTGTTTTTAAATCGGCCATTAGCTGTATATTGAGAAGTGCAGTGAGAAATGTCGAATAAAAACGAGAAAGTTTTACTAAAAGCAAGAATTTTCGGGTTGGTTGACACCGGATACAGTGTGAGAGAAATGGCGGACACAACATCGTGCCCGCTGTCGACCACAAAAAGATACGTCGCGCGTTACCATGACATGGGTGAAGAAGGTCTCATAGATTTTCGAACTTTTAATAAACCGAATCGTAAGACCAGTGCCGAGGAGGACAATATGATCGTCCAACATGTGGTCGAGGACCCTTTTCGTCATGCGTCGGGTGCACCCGCAAGCTTGGGAATGAATATTCATCCCATCACTGTAGGACGCCGCTTGCGGGAGGCCGGTATCCACTGTCGCCGGCCTAGGCAGAAGATTGCTCTATCACGAGACCACTGCGAAAAGCGCGTACGTTTCGCGGTAGAGCAATCCACCGTGTCGCAGTCGGAATGGAACTCGACCATATTCACCGACGAAAAAGTATTCTCTTCCTCGGAAACTGCTCCTCAGAAAAGTACGTCTTCCAAAACGGAGACAGTGGTCGCATCACGTGTGGGTTTTGGGGATGGGTGAGCGGACATGGTCCGGGTGCACTAGTTCAGACATCGTCGCGCATGAACTCGGAGGAGTACATTGACATCTTGGAAAACGTGTTATTGCCGTCAGTAAGAGCAGTGTACGACTCCGAGTTCATGCCGGTGATCCGGCTAGTGCAGGATAATAGTTCCGTCCACACATCCTCAAGAACCCGTGCTTGGTTTGCGAGCCATTCCGAGATCCAAGTGCTGAATTGG
>SMSR01009525.1:0-15212 GCA_019453355.1 Ceratina japonica
ATACCGTTTCGAAATGTGTACGAATATTTATGGGAGTGACTGTATCTGCCGGGTCACCGATCCTCCTGTACTTCACACGACGTATTACGACGAGTCTTGAATTTTCCTTTACTTCACTCGTTGCCATCGGCTGTGTGTGTGGTCTCAGCTCCAATAGTCTCGGTCGCGAGTTACGTAAGACGCGCGGAACAATCATCTTAACAGGTAACGCAACGGCAAATTGCGATAATTGGACTCCGAGAGGTACGTCACGGTAGCTGGGATCGAAGGCGACCCAATTTGATTACAAGGCAATGTTCTGACCACAATTATTACCCCGGGGCTAACCACGTTAGGTCGCCAGACAGAACTGCAACCTGCTGTTCCGACCAGCGTCCATCGGTAGGCAATCGCTTCACCGACTCGCAATAACTATTCCAATTAACAGTAAACGGTATGTCCACTGGCGAGGGCTCCCAAAGGGAACACTACGTATCAGTGATATCGCGAAAGCTGTACTATCGACGAATTTCAACTCGCGGAAACGTCATTTATTAATAGCGAAAAAAAAGAAGTTGCGGTTTGCGGAGTAATAACGATACAACGCGGTTGGTTAATTTCACGAGGGTTCATGAAACGAATTTAACTACGTCGCGCAGGGAGGAAGTACAAGAAAACTTTAACGAGACTTCCAGACTTTGTTACCGGCCCGTGGACTCTCTTTAAATACCCATCAATTATCCCGACTAAATAAGTACATTAACGCGAGATTGAAATGTTGAGATCTTGATAATTCCCGAGTTCCAACTTCGGACGGTGAACCCATTTAAATACCGAGGATCGCGAAAGTAACTTCATTAACCGATCTCAAAACACAGCCGAAGTGGTCGCTGCGGTCATCTGTTTCTATGGGGAAAGAGAGCCGAGGGCCGAGAATGGATTTCGTGTGCATCCTGCGTGCATCGCGATCGCTGATAGTAACTTTTCCAATTACCAATAAATCCCAGCAAACGGAAGCCATTGAGCGGAAGAAAGTGCACCGGGAGCCGGCGAAAATGCTCGTGCATCACGCGAAAATGGAAGTTCGTGGTTCCGTATGGACAGTATCCCAACGCGAGACAATCGTTTATCATTGTCCCCTTTCACCGGGACCGGGACATTTTTCCTGTACGTTAAAAATATACACCGCAGCTAATCGAATCAGCGTTTATCAGCGTTGATCGTGAATAGCAAAAACGAGAACAATTTTAATGGCGAGATATACAAGATACGCGAGAAAAGTGTGCCGTTTTAAATATAAATGAACGCGTATCGCACACGATTTTATCAAATACTTTATATACTTTACTAATGTACATATATATGTAATACTTTATAAGTACTAATGAACAGAATTTTGAAGCAGAAAATGCGATAGTCAGAAGACAGAAAATGTCATAGATTTTTCCCACTGACGTAACTATCGACCGGTAGCTAACTACCAACAACTGCGGTCATGTCAGAGATCTATTCGTTTTACGAGGTCTTTACATAACCGTGAACCGTGAAACAAGTTAGTTCTGACCGTTTAACACGGTGGACGGGAAATTTCGGCTATCGCGGGCTAACTCCGAGTCGTCCACAACCTGGTCGTACAGTAAATCTTCCCATTTCACGGAGACGCGTAGATCACGGCGGCGAATTCCCGAAACGCATTCAATTCGGCGAAAATTCTGCGCGATAATTATTTTGCGAAACTTGATTCCAATGTTTTAAATAAAACCGCACACGCTGCTGGCGGGGATATTTTCGCGCGGGCGAATCGTGAATCACGATCCGCACGCAACTCTGACCGCGACCAGTCCGGTTCTCCCGAAGGCTTACGTATGATCACGTACATTATAATTATTTGTCATGAATCGCGTGTTCCTCGCTACTTCTCCGCGTTAATTATATTTGCTTCTTTAGTTAACGTGTGTAACGAATCTTCAGTTAATTCACAATATCCAATAAGGGACTCGAGAATGCAAGGAATGCTTGAGGTTGCATAAGCCGTAACATCTCTGTGGAAAGTTTAAGACGTGTAATAAAAATCCAATATTTCGAAGCAATTAATTTTTAAAAGAAGTGATAATTACAGAGGAATAGCGTTTATAAAATTATTCGACCAGTTTTCCTCATAAGGAATTTTTAACGCACAATGTCTAATATTCTAATACATAGTTTGGACATTTTTTTATTGGATTCTATGTGACTCGCAGCTGTCTACATTTCTTATTATTTTTATCTAAGGATTCATACGACCTTAACAGAAACCATGAATGCTTTAGACTCTGTGCTTATCGTTCGACTTTGGGCCGGAGTTACCTCAGTCATCTTACGTAGACAAATAGCGTTTTGTCTTTGACACTCGAGAGTCAAATAGATGGACTCTACACGAAATTCTAGCTTCGCAGACTTACAGAAGATTAGACCGTAGCGCTGAATCTAATTTCGAACTGTTCAAACTCGCTACCTACAGATTCTTTTCGTGTTCTCGTAACTCGACTCGGTAAAATCCTCTTATTACCGCGAAAACAAAATTCTAACCAAGTCGATTTCAATTGATAAAACGGTTCATAAAAGCGTTTTAGATAGGGAAGAGGATACGATATTTGCCCAGAATAAACTCGAGGAAAATGTCGGCAACAAGGATAACTGCGACGAAGCTATTCAAAGGAATTCCATTTTTCCTCTCCGTCTCTCGTCGAGAACATAATCTGTCTCTTAGTTACGCGAAATGATTCACCGTGCGATCCGGCGAACTGCATCCTCGAAATACGAATAATATCCCGGCTGAATGAAGGGGATTATTGTGCGTCACTGACTGGGGAACGACGGGAGATTCATCAAGTACGTGACCGGCGTATCTCCCGACGCTACGAACATTAACTTTGTTAAGGAACAGTGAAAAGATAGCCAGCAGGTTTCTCGCGAAGTATCGCGGGACGATTTGTATGCGGGCCGGACAATTTATCCGTCGCTCGTATTGTTTCCCTCGAAACGGTCCGCGGATTTTCTCGCTGAGACTCCACCGATACGAAACAACGTCGTTCGCAGACGAGGCACCGCGAGTTATTGTCTTTGGCGCAGGACACGTTCGAAAGAAGACGCTGGAAGTAGCTGGTCCGAGAATATTGCAAGCCAGCCAGAGGTGAATTGTGTATCGATATCAAGGGAATGGGAATATTGGTTTGAAGATCCCCCCCCATTCTTTTTGCCGGCCCGTCGGAAGACAAATGGGAATATTGCGTAAGAGTATCAGGGATTTGTTCTCGACTGCATTCGATACGAAGGTGTTATTGGATTGGAACGTCGAAGATTGCATCCGTTCCGAGCGAAATAAAAAAGCCCCGGAAAGACGTACGACACCGCGGCTGCCGCGCGCGTCGACCGCAAAACACCGTAAGTGTTTTCGACGTTCGAAACCGCTTGAAACGCAAGAAAATCGATATAACTCGTCGTTTTAGGCTACGGCCCGAGAAACGAACGTTACGACGCTGACGCTTTCACGAGAGCTTTTTTTTACCGAAGGGTAAAAACGCGTGCAAGAATCATCTTCGGTGGATCGCGATTGTGTTCGTGCACCCGAGTTCCCTTTCCTGTCGACCTTGGCTCCACAGCCTTGAAATGGATCCTACGAGTACACAGATTATCTCGGAACCTTCTCTCTTCTCCTGACAACGAGAGAGAGAGAGAGAGAGAGAGAGGAGAGAAAGAGAGGCATCGCGTAACGGGGAGAACGGAAGTCGCAAGAGAAGCTCGGATACGGACTAAATAAAATATTGACTCGTTAAAAGAGAGGACGTATCTCCCAAGCGGGCGCACCGGATCCCCTGCAGAAATTTTACATGCCTCGGTGAATCCGGGCATCGATAAAACTCATGTAATGCTAATGATGACAAGTACAGTGCGCAAGAACAACAGGCCTGATCCTGACACGGTCTCAATTTACATAGACGCCGTGAAAAATTTATGCGCGATGCAGCATTTTTTATTCAATCGGCCAGAATTCGTTCTCTAACTTCGATAATAAAATTAGCAAATAAAAGGAACGCGGTTTATCGATTCCATAATTGCAGAATAAATTCTGTTGCCGCATAATATACGTAATCTTCTTGAACCCCTTCTCGTAGCATTTAGCTCCGGAAACTTCGAGCCTTGTCCATTTTTAAGGTAGTTCTCTTAGTACTCGCTTAGTCAGTGCAGAGTTGTAGAAAAGAGTTGTGAATTTGACTAACGTGTTTTTTAAATCTGACAACGTCGTATATTAGCCTTCTCTCTTATACCTCGCAGAAAATGTTGAACAACTCGCGTGCCGCGTGTAGCATCTATAACCTCCATATGCTGCGATGCTGCCAAATGTATCTGTCAATGATTGTCCACCCGTTTTGTCTGTAGAACTTATTTTATTGCTAATCTCACAGAAAATGAAAGCAATTTTTTAAAAGAGGGAAATAATGGTTGAAGATTCTTGTACTAGCTTAAAAAAAATCATTAAAATCTTGTCTTTAATTGCTGAAATATCATAATTTAAAGAGCCAAAAAGTACGATTTCCTATAAGAGCCCGTGTTAAATCATAGACAATTAAAACATTAATTTCTTGCTTCAGAAGCAATGAAGCTCCTTAAAACTTTTACCATAGCTTTTTTTTATCTACTAATCTACGATTGTGTAAAGTTTTATTCAATTCTTCTCGTTAATCGTCAAACCTAGAGAACTACCTTAAGTAGTTTTCCTCCGTTTTTTATACGTACAACAAACTTTGCACATTCTGGGTGGACATGAGATTACAACCACGAGTCTGATTTCTGATACCCACGTTCGCTATAAAATTCTGATCACGAGTTCGACTCATGATATTTATGTCTAGTACAAAATTATTACTAGCGATTACTAAACACCTTCTGAGTAATATGGTATAAATAATTTGTTCATAATATGGTGTATCTAATTGGGCGGAATACTCACTCCAAGAGGGTAAAACTGCGTGAATAAAAAAAAAAAATTATAATCACGAGTCAGACTCGTTAAAGTACGGCAACGGGTTAATACAAGGGGATGATAACATTTGCGTATTACCGAGATCACGGAGCTCATTGACATTTTAATCTATCATCTAGCTGCCAGTGTTTTGTACACGCGAACAAATAATCCCTTAAGAATGAGCGCTCATTGTCGTCGTCCCGAGCCGAATTCTACGGGACGATCCATTTGCGCGTTGTTTTTTGCCGGAAGAAAAAAGCAGCCGGGGGATGGAAGAGAAGGAAGAGAGGGAGGGAGGAGGAGGAAGGCAGACGATGGGAAAAGAGTTAGAGAAGAACACAGGCAACGGCGAAACAAAAACTCTAAGTCCTCGACGGCGCATTCTCCTGATGCACACCGGGGGTCATATTCCACCTGCTCACGGAACGTGCATCCACTGTTACGTGTCCATTTACATAAACCGGGCCCGTGTGTCTGAGCCTGTCTCTACGGTGCACGCGCACCTGCGTGTGCGTGCGTGGCGTGCGAGTGTACCTGTCGCGTATGTGCCGACATGCCGACATGTGCACGCTCCGATACGGATGAGCCCGCGTGTGTATCTACGCGGCCATCGTTGCATACACGGTGTCCGCCTTTGTTAGGCCGGACAGCCGGTAGAAAAAACCATGACTCGAAGGGAAAAATGTTTCAGATGAACACAGACGCGGATAAGACAATGCGCGCTGTCTGGGAAATTGAGAAAACTACTGCCAGAGAATATTTGCACCGGTGCCTTTCGTGCGTTTCCACCCGCAGAATTTCTCTCTAAATAGACAGTCTGTTATAAATGTTCCTTTAATCCCGTGTATATTTAATTAATCACGTCGGAAAGGATAACGCAATGCCATTGTAACGATAGCCAATACTTCGCGAGAGTCTACAAGATCGATTACATAATGAGATCGATTATGGGGCATTTTAAGATGATAGACGCGGCTGGGGCTCACGAGTATATCGACTAACTATAGTTAATGGGAATATTTCATCGTCGAAAAAGCTCGCGNTTTAATTAATCACGTCGGAAAGGATAACGCAATGCCATTGTAACGATAGCCAATACTTCGCGAGAGTCTACAAGATCGATTACATAATGAGATCGATTATGGGGCATTTTAAGATGATAGACGCGGCTGGGGCTCACGAGTATATCGACTAACTATAGTTAATGGGAATATTTCATCGTCGAAAAAGCTCGCGTCCAACCCTTCTCCGCGGTGTCGTTACACAATCGCCGCAAAGTTAATTCCAATTAATATCCCGGTATAATTGATTTGCAAGCTAACCGCGAACGTTCCAACCCCCTTTAATCGCACAAAGTGACTCGGAAATCGAATCAGTCGAAACAGAATATCGGACAAGCCGGTAGCGGCGTTAGATTATGATCAGTCCAACGGGAATATCGTCTATTAGTCCATTAACCGAGCGACCGGCTAAACTTGCAGCGACTTCAATCGCCTGGAAGAACGGGAATACGTGGCGGGTAAACGGATTTCAATGAGTTTCCTTGGCCGGGTAATCGAACGTCTGTTCGCGGTGATCGGTAGCTGCAATAAAGAGCGAACACCCTGTACGTTCGTCGGACGGGCCGGTGCATTTCCTGTGCAACATCGATAGACGTATGTGGCACACGTTCGTGCACCTCGCACGTGACACACGATGGCCGTGATTTGACAGCACGCGATTTTGCGATTACGGCTACGGCAAATGCACTTCTGTGCATTCACCGCGGACGCGCCAATAAACTTGTATCTCCAGTGCTCAATGGACATTCAGGACGAGAAACGTGTAACCGGTGTCCATTTACCGTAAATTGCCTGGCTCAGAACAATAATAATGACGTAAATCAATTCATTGCCATCTTTTCTAAAATCATATTTCAAGTCTCTCGCTAAGTTAGGCTGTTCTTAAACAGTCTAATATATCTTGAATCATCTGAATTGGAAAGTGGAATTANGTTTAGCGTAAATTGCCTGGCTCAGAACAATAATAATGACGTAAATCAATTCATTGGCATCTTTTCTAAAATCATATTTCAAGTCTCTCGCTAAGTTAGGCTGTTCTTAAACAGTCTAATATATCTTGAATCATCTGAATTGGAAAGTGGAATTAAAAGGAGTCGTAATTTAATTAAGAGAATTTCATGAATGCAAAATTTGAGCCAGCGGATTATGGTTCGAGCTCGATGAGCGTGACCATCGCTAAAAACAATGCACGGTGTCGTTTAGTGAGCACGATTGTGAACGGGCAAGGGAGAATTTCCTAGCATTACACGGTTCCAGTCTTTATGCGGTCGGATTACAGGACGCAGGGCCAGGCACATCGTGCTTTCAAACATGCCACTGTGAACACGACCTAATGGAATGTCCGAGATTAACAAGAGCCGCCACGGCCAGCGAATCACATTGGTTTCGTTAAAGCCCACTGACTAAACCCGTGTTCTCTTCATGATTTATCGACTGCAAAAACAATATACGTACACCAGTTCATGAACGCAAGAGTACTCGGAAATAATTGATTTCCAGAGTACTCGCTTTTGCCGCGAAGCGATTCAATGATTTCTCTCCGACACCTCCATGACAGAAGAATACAGATCGTGTACATTCTGAAGTAATGAAATCATTAAGGAGGTTCATCTGGTACATAGCAAGTCAGATGCAAGTTATAGAAAAGAGGAGCTTGCTTGACTAGCTTGACAATAACGGAGGTTATCTATTGCTGAAAGATGCAGATTTAATTGACGGTCTTATTATTTCATGATATCAAATTATTTCACGACGTTAAAACATAATTTCTGCTCCGCGTTACTGCATTATTTTCTTCATCAAATTTTTTCACAGCTTTTCTACCTAGCGTTCATTTCTAAATTCAGTTATATCATCTCGGTTGTTTTTGATACTCATTATTATTGGTAAATTTCTCAGTTTTCCTCTGTTTTCGTCTATAATTTACTCCGTCACAATAAGATATATTTCATTTAGAGACTAATCTTTTCTCATGCTCGGGCTTTTTTCAAAATTTTTAACAGTTTAATATTCTTTAAAAATCGCGTTTTATTTCTACCTCATATTCGATATTATATTCATACTGAATCAAGGTATATAGGTCCCTCGATGATCTAGGTGACCTTTAATGATCTACACTTCATGTTTAACCTCAGGGCTTCTGCCCTTCTAAAAAAAAACTGCTGAATGATGCAGATTTCGTTTGTTATGTTTATATATTTCTCGATTCATAGTCACCCAATCTACCTAAATTTGCAATTAGAATATTCGTTAAATGTTTCTCTTTAATACGACATAAGTTTCATTCAAAACTGTCTGTCAATACCTAATAAATTAGCGATAGAAGTCTGGGAAATCACTCTTTTCCATATGACTACATGTAAAATTGTAAAAAATATTTATATTAATATCTCATCATTAAGGTATCCAAATGACTTACAAATTTTTTTGAAGTATCCTGGTATACTGTTATAGACTATCAAATTTTTTTTGAAGATCTATCTGTTAATTCCTTAACCGGATGAACCTCCTTAAATATTGCCTCATCTCAGTCTCTAGCCACGTGAAGAAAGTAAAGCAGTTTGTAAAAAGAAACAAGCTTAATGTATAATAGCTTTAGCGACCGATGGTATGATGCAGCGTCACGTGCTCCAGCAAATCTTCTTTCCCTACTTGAATGACGTCTAAACATTGTCAAACGATTTCCAAAGCGAATCGAATCGCGTGTCGATTTTGGTGGCTCGCGCCCCTAGTCTTGTGCCAAGCCGTGCTCGCCAATTTGTATCATTAGTATCGACATTCGATTTGTTTCGTCCGATCGATCGGGTAAGCCGGCGTGTTCCGCGAATTCCGAAGGGTTCACAGGCATTTCGACAGGGACAATACCGTTCGACTTCTAGCGTGCCCGAGTGGATTTTCCAACGTCGTCGTGGCGAGCGGGTCGGACGAATTGATTCGGCATAGGAGAAGAAACGGAACGATCGACGCCTCGGCGGTGAGTTTTTCTGGAACGGGGCCAAACGACGGTCGAGTACCGGGGCAGGAAACGAAGAGGAGGAACACAGGTCGACGCGCGGATTATCCGTTCGCTTCGCGTTCGCCTGGACGGCTGCTCTTAATCGATGCCGCTTCGAGGCGAGCGACAAGTCTAAATGAATCTGTCTCCCGCAAACAATGCGTTTCCTCTGGAGCGCGCGGTTCGTATCCACACGAACCCGACCAAGTCTGCAAAGGATTTCTATGGGCCAGTTTTCATGAATCCTATCGGCGATCCGCAGAGCCGGACACGTTCCACAATGCGTCCGCGTCTACAGTTCTCGCTTGAAAACGTTTCCTACGGCGTTTATCAAACACCGACTTCGTTTCAACCGGGAGACACTGAAATTGTTGAAGGCGGTAGGAAATTAAACGACTGCCAAATATTCGCGTCACGTAGCCGCAGAAAATTCGTTTGCGAGTCCCCGTTTCCTCGAAGACTGATTATTTCTTGCCGGAGCAAGAATCTGAAGCGGAGAGGAGAGGTCGGAAAATCGAAAAAGGAATATTTGTTGACACGGAAGAATGCAAAAACGGTCGGTTATTTTTAAGGCGATTACTAGAGGGGCCGGAACGTACGACTTATGAGTTTCAACACGCAAGCAATATTTTTAGAGGGCCTTTGATCTCCGCGTGCAAACAGTGCATCACCGGTGGCCACCGTTCCTCCCCGGAAAAAGCCGATGCTTGTCTCGGGGTCTCCGTTTTAAATGCTTCATAAATATGCGACTTCCTTCATCGACAACGGCAGCGGATAATAATTTCACGGGCCGATCTTTCGCGACCACTTTCCGAATCGACGACGAATAAGTACAGACAGAGAGCGCGAGCCGAATCGGTGGGATCGATCGGCAGTTTTTCCAGGAATAGAGACATACCGGCGCGCTAACTCTGTTCCCGATAATTTGACTGGAACTGATGGGAAATTGGAAGCGATACTTCTCAGAAATAGCTAACCGTATCAGGAGATTTCGGTGGCCGGAACAGAAGAGGGGCCGTTATTAGGTATCCGACGTCGAAATTCGAGATATCGGTGGAAAGAGAAGTCGTCTGCGGGATCTCTCACCTGTCAGTCCGGGCTCGGCGACGCGCTGCTCTAAAAATACTAGCGCGTACATGGTACGTCGCGGCCGATCGATCATAGTGCATCGCACCAGACAGACGTCGCTTTGTGAACGGGAATAACGAGCCGGCCAGGTTGCAAACATTTTTGTTTGCACCGCGTAACTTCGTGAAAGCTGCTACTATTTTTCCTCGACGCGACAGCGAATTCCGGGAAACAATCTAACACGGGTTAACTTTAAAATGCAGTTTAAGCGTTTGTTCGCGACGCTCCCGTCTGCCGTTATACCTATCTCTGCGTTAAAATATTGCCTCGATATACATATATATGTATATATGTGGGTGCGTTGGCCGCTGCGACGGTGCCGAAGGATATGAAACCCGGAGGAACTTTAAAAAGCTGCCGGTAAGCTGATTTCCAAGCAATCGCGACGCGATTGCCGTAATCCAGCGTTCGCGTTCGCGTGTCTCTAACGAGTAACAGACTTTTCCACGGACGAAAAATACCGAGCCGGGGTGGTCTGCACGCACGAGTTTTACTGAAAGATCAGATAACACCTACGCGGCGTGCATGAATTACCCGATACGGACGACATTATGAATCACACGAGGAAATTGCTTGGCGAGTGGACGCGGCTTCAACGTCTACGAATACATTAGCGTCGCGCCCCGGCCATTTCGTCCCATTGATAATGGAAAGCGTAAAAGAATTTCTCGACGCGCACAAGGAATGCAATTATCAACGCCGCGCCGGGTTAATAAATTAACCGGAATAACAGCGCGTGATTAAGCGTCGGACTGCGATCATGCAAATTACCTCTTAATCCTCCTCTACAAATTATACGTAGAAAATTGAGTTCCCGATTCGGAACGGATTAAACATTCATTTATCTCGTTCGATAGTCGTTTCAGTCGAAGAGTACGCGATCGGAGTGCAACTCGGCAGACATTGAAATTATACGGCTAACTAATTTCTCGTTACCTTCACTCGTAACCGATTCAGTCGTATAGCAGCCGTACTTATTAACATTAGGTGGCCCTTGGCTGAATTATAGTTGGCCGCGATATATCTCCGTCGAGCGACGGTTTTATTGCTGGTCACTTTACGATCTCCACAGTATAACTCATACCGCATTAAACGTGTGTAAATATTCTAAGCGCGGCACACGCACGTGTGAATACATCGGCCGACGGGGCGGACTGGCTTCCGGATTCGAACGATAAATCCTGTTGTGTTGAACCGGCGAACTTACATTTCTCTGCGGGGACCGTAGATAACCCGACCGCTCCCCGGCGACGATTAAAAAGACGTTGCTAGGAGAAACGTTGTCACGCGAACGTTCGCCGAGACGCAGAATTTTTGCAGAAGCGCGGCGCACGCATTAATTCCCTTAATCGGCAGTTTCGCCGAAAGCGACGCAAACAATTTTTGCTTTCCACCGTTTCTTATCTGGCGGCGATTTTTCTTTTGTTTCCGCTCGGCTACGTATTTCTTCCCCCACGGGGAAAAACGGCGACCCCTTGGAGGATCGCGCGGCAACGTTTCACGAGTATTATCCAAAGTTCCTCCCCATAGACACCGTAAATCTTCGCCGCGATGCGGTGGGAAGGATCCCCGTAGGAGGCGACGAGACAAAGAACGGATCATACTAAGCCACTTTATGGGACTTCCTAAAGCCCGTCGCAACGTCGCAGACAAATTCTTACAATTTATCGAGTAACGCCCGGCGAAATGTATCGAAATCCGATTGTCTACCTCCCGACGAAGTTTCGATAGATCTTCAAGAAAATTGACGTCCAATACTCTCTCTCTCTCTCTCTCNCGGCCGACGGGGCGGACTGGCTTCCGGATTCGAACGATAAATCCTGTTGTGTTGAACCGGCGAACTTACATTTCTCTGCGGGGACCGTAGATAACCCGACCGCTCCCCGGCGACGATTAAAAAGACGTTGCTAGGAGAAACGTTGTCACGCGAACGTTCGCCGAGACGCAGAATTTTTGCAGAAGCGCGGCGCACGCATTAATTCCCTTAATCGGCAGTTTCGCCGAAAGCGACGCAAACAATTTTTGCTTTCCACCGTTTCTTATCTGGCGGCGATTTTTCTTTTGTTTCCGCTCGGCTACGTATTTCTTCCCCCACGGGGAAAAACGGCGACCCCTTGGAGGATCGCGCGGCAACGTTTCACGAGTATTATCCAAAGTTCCTCCCCATAGACACCGTAAATCTTCGCCGCGATGCGGTGGGAAGGATCCCCGTAGGAGGCGACGAGACAAAGAACGGATCATACTAAGCCACTTTATGGGACTTCCTAAAGCCCGTCGCAACGTCGCAGACAAATTCTTACAATTTATCGAGTAACGCCCGACGAAATGTATCGAAATCCGATTGTCTACCTCCCGACGAAGTTTCGATAGATCTTCAAGAAAATTGACGTCCGATACTCTCTCTCTCTCTCTCTATCTCTCGACTCGAGAGACAAAAATGGGCCCCGATTAGTAGCCGCGCGACCTCTGAAAAGGGAAACCGCAGAAGAAACAAATAGGGTTCGTCGGGGGTTCTTATTTTTCTCGGTGCATCGAGAAGCTCGTCTCGTGACCGGTTCTTCTACAATGGTGCCGCGACGCGACGCAACAAGACTGAAAAGAAAACCGTCCGGCTGGTCCGGGGCTCGTGAACCGGTGAATATACATCGGCCGCGCGATTGGCGAGAGGAGCCCGACGCGTCACGCGACGCTCGTCAACAAGTTGAAAATCGGTATCGCTCGTCCGGTGGCTCCGTTTTCTTCGCCTCTTACGGGACACGGAACGGTTCACCGGCATTTCGTGCCGGGACCCGTTGATCCCCGCCGCTTTTCAGAACGACGCTACCTCTCTCTCCCGATGCCTCGCTACGAATTCTATAAATAAATTTGATATCACCGTTCCTTAATGAACCCGTCCGAGGCGGATTTTTATTCGCGCGCATCGCGTGCTCGCCCGCTAACGGCTGTTGCGTACCGTCTCTGCATTTGCTTCGGTTATTCAGCCGGAGCGCCAGCTAATCAGCCCGTTGTTTCTTTTCCACGGTGAAACTACTTGCGCGGCGAATCGAGACCGAGGGGTTCAGATTCGTAGAAGCTGATTTTTCGTCGGGGTTTCGTTACTCATGACTCCGAGAATAAACCAGCGGGAGAAACTTGCCGCTACTGAATTATCGATCGCAATTAAGGCAAATGATGCGAATCACGGGATAACGTTCCTGTTCGCGATCGATATCGCGCTGAGGTTCGCGTTAAGTCCAAGTTCGGACGAGAAAAAGGAATGGAATTCGTTTTTATGTCCGCATCAATGACTAGGATCTACGTAGTAGCTGTAGTAATACTACTATCTTTACGTCCTATCCACATTTGGCTGGCGAGCCAGCGAGAATCGTCGCATGATAGGGCGAGGGTGAGCCCGATCCAATAAAACGAACAAGCGTTTTTCAGCTGCGACGCAAACATTTCTTACGATCAGATAAGAACGTTGTGAGTTCCCTTAAACGTACAAAGTTTCGCGAAAATTCTTTCGTGTCCATCCACTTATCTCGAAAGTCCAACAACCTTGAACTTATCTCAAATTACATTGTCTTCGAAATAAAAGAAGAATGAAAAAGCGGAAAGAGTTGTAAAAGCTCGCGATTACCTTCTCAGGACGAATCCACCACCGGCTGCTCAGGCACCGATACCTGCGCCTACTCCGCGTACAACTCACTTTACGACGGGGGTCGTTTGAATATGTCTAACGATGGGGGTGCACGTATAACGCGTCTTCGAAGAGAGTTGCGCGCCGACTGAAAGCTCCCTTACGCGAAACGAATTCGCGTAGAAACGACAACGGCGGCGCCACAACGCAACCCCTTACCAACCAGCCAACGAACCAACCAGCTAGCCAGAGCCAGCTAGTGGTTCTCTCTCCCCGCAAGCGTCGTCGCAACCCCCGGTGCCACCCGAACGCGGTCCCCCCACCATCGCGGGGGTTGGAAACCACGCGGAGAGGGGTTGCGTGTATCGCCACGCGCCCGACAAACTGGAGGGGGTGTCTGCTGGTGGAATTACTTCGCCTGGCAAAAACTCACCACCACCCCCCGCGGCCGCCCCTCTCGCTCGAACGTTCCGGCTGGTAAGAAGGGTGAAAGAGAGAGAGAGAGAGAGTTTAAGGATATGACGAGCCGAGAAGTTAGGGGTGTCGGGGGCCGACGTACCCCCACATCTGAAGGTCGTCGGGTACAAAGGAGATAAATTGGAATTTGGGGTTGTTCCTGGCTCCGAAACCGGCCCGATTTTCTTTTATTGGTCCGTCTGCGCGCGCTCTCGCCATTTTTAACGAAATGGAAAAACAGCCGGTGAATGCTAAGCACTTGATGCCAATTAAAACGCGGGGAAAAAACAGTTTACCGCGTCCGCGGATTTTTTTGTCCGACGGAGAGTAAAAATCAGCGCGGAAGGATCCGAGTTTCTCGGTCTCCTTATTACCATGAAATGGACGAGTTTCTGAGGGGTTGAAGAACCGAGGAAGGCCGATGCACTCCATTACGAAGGTCGCGACGGGACAGAGATAAATCGGGATTTCGAGATTGTTACCGATTCCTGCGCGGGAGTGGATTGTTTCAAGTGTTTAGCTTCGCTCCTCTTTGGAAGTATAATTGGAATCTTGGGAATTGACGAAGAATGGATCCCGAGAAGTGGATTAATATTTAATCTCGAAAGGTACCGCGCGTTTGACTGACAAATAAATTATAATATTCGTTAATGGATACCCGAAATAGAGGAAAAGGTCGACGACGCGTTCCTCTTCTAACTCTATTAAGAATTTTACGAGAAATATATTACCAAGTTGAATTGAAATTGACCATTTACCCCGCATAGTAGAGACTCTCAGTGGCAGCTGAATTATGAATATAAACGAGATAAAGGAAAATGAATATTGCATGGAACTGAAGATTAGAAGTTCTGCAAGTAAAGAAGTTTCCTAACTTTTTTTTACACAGTAGAATGAACTTCGAACGGAGAAGGAAAACTGGCGAGCGGGAGCAATGTACCGAGGTCGAAGGTCGTGACACTGACGTAA
>SMSR01009526.1:0-17727 GCA_019453355.1 Ceratina japonica
ATCCAATCTAAAAATACATAGATGACACATTAGAGCGGAATTCTAAAAAAAGAAATTGCAATGCTTGCGCGTCAATGTTGGGTTTGCCCGATACGTAAATTTTTTTCAAATGTATCTAATCGTTCGCTGTCGTTAGTATGTATAGTATAGTATATGTACAACAACGCTATCAAGAGATTGTGGAAAGTAATTCTAGATAAAAATAAAAAATTCTAAATAATATAAAAATTCTAAATGAGTGGAAAAAAGAACTTGGCATTTTCATTTCATACATATGATCTTTGACCGATCCTGGGAGCGGGAATTCGAGATTAGGGATCGTTACCTTAGATCACCTGGATAATCATGCGTGGAGGTCGATCGATTCTAGAGGAGGAGGATATAAACCGGCGATGCAAAAAGATTTATACAATAAATAATGAAATGGCAAGTTATCCATAAGCCTTGGCGCACCAGCTTCGATAGATTCTTAATAATAATAACGTTATTTCTCTTATAATATATTTATTGTATACGTCGTAAATGGTCCTTTGGTATTTTGAAAATCGTAACCCTGGGTGCTGTTCCCTACCTTGAAATTTACGCTGAAAAGACCCTTTTCACATTATCTGGACTTCCAGTTAAAAATATATGTTAGCTACGTATCCGGTCCACTCATTTTCTAGGATTATTTACTTTCGCTACTGTTGATTTTTTATGTCACTCGATTACACACGTGATTAATTTCGCGTCGTAAAAAATTAGCATTATATCAGTCGGCTCGCGTTCGACATGTGTTTCTAATCGGACGTCAAAAAATGGGCGGTGAAATCCGGATAACGTGACAAGGCTCTGACACGATACTGAAGCTCAAATCTTCAAGTTACAATATAGAATTGTACGTAAAATTGATTTGCTCAAATCGTCTGGAAGAGTCGCAAGTTCTATTTTCCTCTAACGTAAAAATGCTGTATAAAAGTCGATGAATCTCGACGAGCTACTTTCTCGTCGTTCCGACGACGAATACTTGAAAAACTCAAACTCGAGTAAGCAGTACTCACGATTAATAAATATAAAAAATTGCATAATTTTACAGTCGACCTTCCGTTAACTGTACCATGTGCAAAATCGTTTATTTTCTAATTATACGTACAATAATCTGTGGTATAACTTTTATATATATATTATGTATATGTTTATGTACAATATCTTACTCTTGAGACCTTAAGAACTCAGGCGCGAATACATAAAAATAACTAAGGCTCTCCTGTATTTGTTCACCTTCAGCCTCGCGAATGTCTCAGTAACAATATTACACACACAGCACGCCAATCGTTTAATCTCTGTAATTTTAGTACGAAAAAACGATCTCCGTCGTCTCACTTTCATCTAACTAGATAATCGCTCTGCATTCTCTTCACGTTTACCGAAAAAATAATCGACCGACGAGTCGAATGCACGGACGCGAAAAAGAAATTTCTCTACGGATCGTTTAGCTGAAAAGCCATGAGCTTGAGACGAGGAACTGTTGCGTTCGATTTTCCTATAGAAGTTGCAGTGTCTGGAAGTTTATTCCCGTTACGAGAGGAACTATACGCTCTTTCTAATTTATTTTGTCACCTGCAAGACATTCGACTCGTCGATTCAGAGTAGCAAAAGTGTATTATAATTATTATTGATGGATGGCAAGTAAAGAACACCGCGTAACGTGTTTCTTTTTCATATTTGGTTTTTGTATCTCTAAATTTACAGATGTCGTACCCTCGTTGAATTATCGCTTCGTTAGATTACTAGAAATTGATATGAAAAAGAGGAACTCCCTACCAATGAAATATCCTATTCCATTCGACAGATCCTCGTGCAGTATCGCCGAGAAGTCCTCAGCGTTTTTTCGGCCTTAAGCGCACGTAAAACGGTCTATACGACGAAGTACGATTATGTAAACGTACGGAGTACGTTAAAAGAAACTGCAGTACAACGTTACGTAGAGAAAACAATACGAATTTCACCAAAGTAATAAACAGACAAACTGTAAAAATTTTCTTCATCCGTCCAATCGACATACGCTTGTAGTTTCTAAGTTCTCGTTTCATTTTTAATAAAAAATTCGTTGAGAAAACATTCATGACAACATTAATGCGAAGAAACAGTAAAAATCTATTTATATTTTCCGTAGCTATTATGTATCACTTAAAATTTGAAAAAAGTGTCGATGATTTTGTACACTGAGAGAAAGGAAATCTCGCCGTATCGAAAAATGCTATTAGTCTATGGAGATTATCGTTAAGTCTTACTATTAATGTTTTGATGTGATGGCGGTGGTGACTGGAATAATAAAACTTCGTTTACTCACGAGACTCTGAGAATTAGTCAAAAGTTGGACCAAGTGTATATTACATTTAACTGTATGGATGTCAGCGTCTTCGTCAAGGACTGCTAACCACATTCGGACAGAGCGGGGGAGCCGTGCTCCTTTATTCGTGAGGAATGTCAGCGCGTTTGTTATAAAAAAAATTGTGAAATCGGAAGATTTGATAAGCGCAAAATGAAACGTTGTCTAGAAGAATATTTTCAGAATCGATCGGGGAGACTTACTTATTCGCGGGACGTTATCTAGAAAATTTGTTTTCCAACGATAGACTTTCATTAAATACTATCTTTTGCCACATGCCGAATATCGCAATGAAGAACGACACTTATCTCGCGTAATTATATATAATCGTAATAGCATAATAAAAAGTATCATCGTTATATTTATATATATATATATATCTTAATACAAATGTAAATTCAACAAAAAGAAAAAAAAACATTAGTCGATCGATAGATCCCTTATTTTAAGGAGCCAAAAATCACAGGCAATGTAGTCTTTACATCGGTAGTTACTTACCGACAGCAGTTTCCAGAATTCGCGTACTTACTGCCTATCGTATCCCTTTTCTCTTTCATTACAATGCTACCTGTATCAGATACTATCGTTCCTATTAATTAAACTATCTTCTTTGTCAACTGGAGGCGGGGCGGTGGTCAGAGTTGTACTAGGGCCAGCCGTCAAGTAACCAGCGGATACCGGCGTTCCAGCTGCGCGATCATAATTCATATTTAAATTATATCATACGTTTATTGGGAACGTGCCGAAATAAAAATATATATCTCACCGGTAAGATAACCAGAATTGTTCGTATTAGAAATGAACAGGTCGTGCCGCTGATCTTTGTACTCCGCCCAGACGCTCGACTTCTCCAGTATGGCATTCACTTTCTCGCCTAACAACAAGCTTCTGGTCATCGCTTTCAAAGCTTTGACTATCTGCGCTTTGGTCGTCGCAGGATTCTCTATCACATCTAATCGTCCTTCTAATATATTTAATAGATATGGTACCATTTCGGCATCCAATGCCTGGAAAACAGACAACATCGAAGTTAAGTTATTGACGACTTATAAAATGAACAATAATAATGACATTCATATCATCTACCTGTTTTATAAGTCTATCTTCGTTAGTCGAAAATAGCCTGTTCAAGGTCTCGCACGCCACTGTTATCATATCTTTTCTAGATTGCATAGCATGTTTCAATGGACTAATACATTCCGTTTGACAAATAGATGATATACAAATCTGGAAGGTAGAGTTCAGTGTGAATAGTGCCGCAAATCATGCAATATTTCGAGATGGTCCATTACAAGGCAACGAACTTACTTCGCTCGTAGCTAATTGATGAAGTATCAGTATCGCAGTTTTGTACACGGATGGCTGATTATTTTGCATCGCCATTTGCCGGCAGAGTCTAGGTATGTGACCTAACGATGGAACCTGATCCGCTAACGTCGGTTGTGCTTGGAGTAGACAAACCAGTGCTTGCGTCGTCAATTCCAACATATCCGGCTGATCAGAGTATTATTGAATAAACAAATATATTCTCTTTGGCATAAAAGAATCACGTGTTTCACACTTACATCGGTTTTATCCCTGGACATGAGTGTTAACGTGGTGTCCATGAGTTCGCTCAAAAATTCTTTAGGTTTTCTAAGAGCCCACGCGGGACTTGCTATGAATAGTCTGAGATAAACGCCTCCGACCACGGGTTCGTTTGTAGCAACGTCGATATTATTTTGTGTATCAGGTAACTTCAATATCGTGCTAGGATTCCGTCTTTGCAACGCGTAATATCTGAAAGAAATCATAAGTCGTAATCAAGTTTAACTTTAATTAAATTTATCGGATCTCTTGAGAATTGATCACTTACTCATCTTTCAATTCTCCAATGATCCTCGAGACTTTGGCTTTGGCATCGTCATCCCAAATTAGTTCAGGGTTCTCGTGTTTCGTCTCGAACATGTGAACGCACTGTTTTGGCGCGTCTCTGATCGCTTCGCTGAATAATCTGGGAAGGAATTTCGACAAATCTAGCTTCACTTTCGGTCCAGCCAATTTGTCTGACGACATTTTGCCAAGCAGTTCCGCGGCAGCTTCGCGTACTTGAGTATTACTTGAATTACAGAATAGGTCGACAATGTATACAACGGCTCCTAAAATTATCATCGATCATATGTTTAAAAGATAGAATTAAGGAAACTTAAGGTGATGTAAAATTGGTACCTTTGGCCAGTGCATCTTTCACGATCTTCGTCGAGCTCATTAAAGCGTACAAAGTTTCTAGTGTAAGTAGCTGACATTCCTTCAGAGAATTTAAAGCTAACAGCAAGTATACCACAACTTCGTTCGCCGCGATATCGTCCACGCACTCTTGATTCTTCGTAACGTTGCTTATAACTTCGAGCGCGTTTCTTTGTATCAATTTGAAATTATGGCAATTCAGAAGTCCGAACAGTAATCTGAAGTGCCCTATGCATTGCAGTTCGATCCCTGGATTATTTTTAATCACGTTTCTCAAACCTTCCAACGTCATAACGATGTGTTCCAATTTCTGTTGGTCTTTCTTAGCTATTCCCACGTTTATCATCGACGACAAATATTTCGACGATTCCGACAAAAAGTCGAGCAAATTGATCGTAAAACTTTTCGGATTCTACAAAACGGTTGACAAACAGCAATATATTTTAATTAGAAAAATGTTAGAAAACATTGAATTACCTCTATGGGGAAATTGGGTTGCTCGTTGTACACTTTTACAAATATTTCCCCAATGATCAGTTCGCCTGCGTGCGAGCTATACTTAAAGTCGCTGAAATCGTGTTCGAAATTATCGTTCCCGTTTAATCTCTCTTGCCGTTTAGCTTCCAGATACTCAATCAATTCCGCCCTCGTTCCATTATCCCAAATTAGATATGGATTGGAGCAATTTGAGTTCAGGATTTTTAATATCTCTTCTGGCTTATCTTTCGCTAGCTGCCGTGCCAGATAAGGTGTCAATAAACTTTCTAATGCAGCCACGGTAACAGGATTAACAGGCGTTTCGTCTTCTCCCGTCATGTAACCGCCTAGCCTGGCACAAGCTCGAACTGCGAGCTTCGCCAAGTTGTTCGCAACCTCTTGACGATTTTCTTCCTGATTCCTCTCTACGCCACCTTCTTCCAGCGTGTAATCGTAATTAAACATAAACAACAGTAAATGCCACAGTGCACCAGATTGCAGCAGTTGCATTTGTAGTACACTGTCCGTGGCGAGAGAAGAAACGCACTCCGTGGCCACTGAGCATAATTTTGTTAAATGCTGTAAGTAGATTACAAATTGTAAAGTTTTCATTACTTAGAAATTGATATTTGCATTGAATAAATATCAGAAGCGCGCGCGCGATATAAAGAGAAATGAAAATTGCACCAACCTTGAAGTGTAATATTCTACAAAGATCTTTAACTAGTTGCGGTAGTTCAATGATCCTGTCCTTGCAGCCTCTGAACGAGCCGGCGACCGAGAAACATCTAGTGATATGCATGCACACTTGCACCGCTATGTCTGTAGGTTTATTCGACTTGTTTAGAACGGACACACATCTCGTGTAAGCGTCTAACAACACATCTAATCCTCCTTCTCTGCGCAATTCCTCCGCGTTCAACGCGGAACAGTGCACGGTGTGATATGCGAGTTCGCTGGCGGCTGCCAATAACGGCGCCGACTTCGAGAACAGCTGTTCGTCGTCTGTTTCTAGCTTGATCGTTTTGATCAGTTGCGGGTACCCTGCATACTTGTACGGTCTCAGTTCCTCCGAGTATCTATGGAAGAGAATGCTCTGCGTTCTCAGAATGAGTACTATGTTATCTGGATTCGGACCGTCAGTCGACCAGCAACTTCGACTGCATAGAAATTCGTAAGCTTGATTGACAGCCTCGAATTTATCCTACGGACAGAATTACCGTGAAGGACGTGCATGTTAAGTAGGTTTTAAGTGAAACTTACTCTGCCCTGCGGATTTTTATCAGGATGATACATTTGTGCAAGTTTATAGTACGATTTTCTGACTTCGGCCTCGTTATGCTGTTTCCCGCTGGTCAGCTGAAGGACTTTGTAAGCTTCATCGACTGTCATTAGCGGTGGTTTCTTCTCTACTTCCTTCTTCCATGCATCTAACACGTCTTTCAATAAACGTACCTAAACATGAAATATTATTATATTTAACAGGAATGTGCAACGCGTTACAAAATATGTTGACTTACCGGTTCAGGTACAGGCCACTGAGGAAATCTAACGGTATCACAAAGGTGTCTCAGATAGAATATCTGACAGAAGAGTTCCTTCTCTAATTGCGGATACCTCACAGCAGGTATAGCGATGTACTGATAGCGAGCCATGGTATGACTTCTTAATTTCGGTGAGAAGTCCGCGATATGCGTCGCTATCTTTTCGATAAGCATTCTCCTCATCTCAGCGTTCCAGATCGCTTCCGGCGTGTCGTAGTCACCGAGGAATATTTGAGCAAACTTTTCCGCGCCGTGATTTTCTAAATAGCTGACCATCGCGTCAGGCAGAAGTTGCCCAAGTATGCTTCGTTGCATTATATCCGACGATACGTTCTATGACACAAAGGAATTGTGATATAACGCGGTCTAATCATTGTGCAATTAACAGAAGAGAGAATACTTACATCGTCGGTTCTAAAAGCTTGTTTTGTATGAGTCGATTGCAAAAATCTGGCTATCGGTAAAACGTTCGAGCCAGTGTACATTAATATGAAATAAAAAACGCCGGTGAGGTAAATCTTGGAGACCTCGGAGTTGTCTCGCATTATTTCGCATAACAACGTAGCTACCTTCTCAACTAAAACCGGGTCGAACGTTAATAAAAGTTGAACGATATGGGGTAGGCACTGGAGATCGGATAATAACCGCTTCATGCGCGGAAGGGGCCTGATTACCGCGTCATCGACGTCCCTACTCGGGAAATACTCGCACATTTTGATTAAAATATTTAGAATCAACGTTGCTAATTCACTTTCGTTTATCACCGACGTCCCCTTCGCGACTAGCGTCCATTTCAGCTGCGGCACTTGCGAAATCATTCGCCATCCGTCCAACCCTTGAGCCCAGACCTTCGTCTTGTGCGATATTTGATTCGTTAGATATAGTTCCTTCAAGTCCTTCAAGCTTATAGGGCCTTTTCGCTGGTCCCCGTCGTTGTAATACCATTCCTTCTCCATGCTATGTTGTTGATTCGGATCTGCCTCGATCACGTTCGTTTGCGCGGGCACGACCGCTCTAGACGTGTGCAGATGAGCCAAAGTCAGAAGATCGACCAACGTGCGCACACCGTTTTGATCCATTATATCTTTCACGTTTCTCCTATGCAATATAAGTTTATTTATGAACATGACTAGCCTATCGCGTTCCATTCTATCAGTGCAACGTTCCAGCATTCCTACAATATACTTTGTATCCGAAAATGGACCAATATCCTCGTAATATCGTTCATACACTATAGTCATTGCTTGCAAGCAAAGGCACTTCATTTCAACTTTTGTTGTTAATATGAATCTATGGTATAAGTCGTTAAAAAATTCGTATCTGTAACAATGATATTTAAATAATTAACTAGTTAACAGATGTATGGAAAGAAATTGAATGTTATCGTACATACGATTTTCTTATAGGACTGTCAGGACTATCTTTTTCTAACAGGAGCCTCAGGTAATAATCGCCGATCTTTACTTCGTCCGACAGGCACTGGTACTGTACTTCGAATTCTCTGTGATTCCATGCGATCAGAGTCCCGCCTGCCAAATCCTTATCCGAACTGAAAGCGCGGATTTCGTTCTCGAGAGCGGTTCTCAATTCCTCCCGCGTTTTGTGGTTCCAAATTAAATTCGGCAGTGAATGATCCTGATTGAATTTATAATAAAACAAATTCCAATTCGCCTCGGATTTGATTCGTTCTCTACGTTTCCTCAGTACTATCGGCCGCTCCTTGATCTTCTCCTTGCGCTCGATACCGATCCTGGCACCCCAGTGCTGAAGAGCATGCTCGACGTGTTTCTCGACCACGCGCATCTGACGCTCGATCGCGATCCACTGCGGGCTCTTCTTGTTCCTCGACGCGTGATCTATGGCTATCTTTAAATTATCTCGATTGTTCAGTCGTTCTTTCTCGAGAAACGAGTCGGGTACCTTCTCGTCGGAATCTAAGTAATTCAACAAGCCAATAGGCTGCAAAAGTATTTAGACATTTTCATTCTTGCGATTACACACATATCACACTAATGATTTTGATTTACCATGATTCTCTTCAACAATCCCATGGCCGTCGGATGCCCGGTCACCCAGAGTCCTACGAGATGCCTGCACAACTGTCTATGCGTTAATAATCTACCGTCGGTACCAATGGTAAAAAGACTGTTCAACAGATGCCTCGGCAACGCGCCTTCGGCGAGGGCGAGTTCTTGCATCTTCGCCGCGACCTCCGGCGCACCCTCCTCGATGATCGCTCTCATTATCAGTCCGGCACCTTTAACAATAGCTAGCGACGGATGTTGGAACAGTTTAAAAAGCGATCTTCCTCTCGCGGCGACCATTTCTAAAAGATTGTCGAAATGTTTGCCGTCGGTCGTTTCACTATATGGTACACATAGCGCGAAAGTTAAAAGATCAAGCATGGCAGAAACTACCAGAGCACCTGTGCCATGATTCTGAAATATTTATGGGAATGATAGTGTCGTATTTGCAGTACAGGGCAATAATTATTATTAGCCATTGCCGTTATTAAAAAAATAGAACTTTTACGTCTGTTATACTCACGATATGATTGATCCACATATCAAGCAAACTTTCCAAAAATTTGTTACTACTGAGAAGACTACTTTTATTCAACTGCTCTTGTCTCAGATCGCAATCGTCGTGCATCGGTTGCATGAGGGCGCAAATACAGTCAATGGCAGCTTGCGTTACGCCGCAATCTTGCCGCTTCAAAGCCTTTACAACTTTGTGCCCTATAGCCTCTCTGAATCCAGGGAGCATCGTGAACGCAGTGAAACCAATTTTGCTAGCGACCAATCTCCTCAGAGCGTGAAACTGCGCCTCTATTTCACTGTTCGTTTCTAAATCTTTAACGACCAGCGCATTCAAAGCGCCGAGAATAATTTTGTCTTTGTTCTCGGTAAAAAGACCCTGCAAGTAGTTATTCAGGATTTGGTACATGTGTACTTGTGATGTTGTTACAGTCCATTCAAGCGGTACAACATCCTAAACAAAAAAAAATCAATTTATCATTACGATTCTTACAGAGCTTCATAAAAAAAGTCAGGAGGAACAGCGAAGCTTCAGAGAATAAGAGACGCAAAGAATACAGTAACAGAAGAGTATAAAAAATTGCAATGAACAATTAAATAAGAAATATTACTAACACAGATGTATAATTTAAATTTGGAGGACCATTACCGCTTAAATGTATTGTACCAATTTACTGATTCATCGTGTAGAAATTTAATATTATACGTATGTACATACAGTATTAATTGTATTAAATATATCTTACATCTTGCGTAACAGAATAATTAAGACCGCTGTAGGGAATGTTTGCATTAAATCTTTCCAAAATTTCAGCGAAAGTACGTCCACTGGGTGGTTGTTGAAGGAATTTAACATGGGACGTTTCGACTTCTTCGTCGACAGGTAAATTAAGAGGACCAAGTCTCTTTCCTCTTGCTACCGGGTACATTCTTACGTGAACATCTCTGTTACCAGATGCTCTGACGCCGTCCAGTAAGGAAGCTAACAAGGAATCTCTGTCCGTCGCCGTATAACTACGTGCTTGCCCATTAAGATACTGTATAGTAAACAACTGTGGATTCTCGTTATCACGGATCAAAGCAAAAATATCTGACAGCGGCCTGAGAGTACAAATGTTATATGTCTGAGGATCTCTCTCGAGTAGACAGGTATCAGAGAGACAAAGCGTCCTTCTCTGCGGATCTATATATCTAGATGAGTACTTGTGAACAGTGAACTCTGACACACTCGTTATGTGTTCGTCAGCGCTGAACTTGCCCAATCGCTGAGCAACGAAATCGTCTAATTTGATTGGTTCCTTCAACACTTTTATACTGATACCTAAATTGTTCATAGCTGATTCCAGCAGCCTTTTCTTAATCTCTTCCATGTGCTGGGAAGCGAAAAGATGTAAACGTCCAAATCCACCGCACACGACTACAAATCCGTAAGGGTAATCTTTCATTGTGAGGATGCCTTCGAAATCCTTGTAACAATAACTGGCCAACACCATGTTAGTTGCTGGGTCTAATTGGTCAAGACTATAAGGTGTTACTTCTAGTACAACAGGCAATCTCGTATCAGACCAATGATGCTTGTAAGCTTGATATCTCTGAAACAGGAATATTATTTAATTAGTGATGCATTTTATTCAGTGATTCATTATTGAAGAAGTTTGCTCAGGATTTATTGATTATAGGAAAATTATAATTGATCATACAACCATTGAAATTTGAGTAGAGGCGGTGTAGGACAATGCACAATAAACAAGTATTCTGATACAATGATTGATGCATGTATTAGTGGATATGGAATGACTCATGTACTATTAGATAACAAACAGCTATAGAAATATATATTACCTAGTAACCATGTGGCTACATTGATAACAAGTATGATTAAAGTTGGTTCTGTGAAAAATTAAACAGGAAGTACTTACCAGAATTTCTTTAGGTTTCTCAACAAACTGATTTCTATACTTAAGAGCTTCAGTCAATAAATGAGCTCTATGCTCTGAACTAAACTTCATATTGTCAACTTTACGTTCCTTGCGCATCGTTATATTAAATTCGTGCGAACCAAACTGATTTCTGTTTATTGGTTGAACGCTTATAAAATCTGAGTATTCCCATTTGTTTGTGACTTCTAATGTAGTAGGATTGTATGTTGTTATACCCATGGATCCGATTGAGAAAATGCGTTTATACCTATCACAGAAATATCAACAACTATGTAATAAAACATGAACGGGGATAAAAAATGTTATTAGCTTCGAGACATATATTCTGTGTTTATTAGATGCAAGTGTGAGTCGGTTTACGAGAAGGGAGCCAGCTAGAAAAAAAGATAACTTACTTTCCTTTCCACGAGTGTTTGGTGACCAGAAAGCATGCCACATCCTGGTTATCCTTTATTGGCATCATTGTAACATGTCCCGACAATGCCTCCTGCGTATTATTCTGAATAATGTTTGAACAAAACACTGGTTACCGTACGTGAAAGGCGATGAGCGTAGGAGGAACATTCGCATGCGGGATCATGCGTAAGTCATGTTCAGAATGACAGACAGCGAGAAACACAGAGTAACGTCCGAGCTGAGGGCACGGTGTTTACGTCTTGACATACGAACGAATATTTAGGCACTGTTTGATAGAGTTTCACCCGACAAATGACATTTCCGACAACGGTTCCATTAGCCTGGGAGCAGCCATGATGCCAGGGGGTGTTAACAAACAGCTGTTTCCAGATGGCAGAATGATCTTCGATCAGCAAAGCCGCGGCTACTGTAAAACAAATGCAAGATTTTCATTGTTGTTCTTTAAAATATTTTCTCTAGTCACTATGAAAAAAATTGTCTCATGTTCATATCGACCTGTGACGGGGTTTAGAAAAGATTCATATAATACTCAGAGACATATAAGATTCATATTATATGCAGAGAGCAAAGTAGCAAGCAATTTTAATTCGAAGTCTGTTTCTGATTTATTTGCAGAATCAAGATCAAGTATTCTTAGACGTAAGACTGCGATAACAATACCACATGCATTGACCCTCTTTTTTGTCATTCCGCATATTCTGAAGTTCACACTCCACTTAGGTACCAACTTCACGTCGAGTACTTGTGTTAGTAACGTGAAGGTGGTAATGATAGGAAACGTCACATATTTATGTTTGTGAAATCCGTTTTGTTCTTTGAATACTTTGTTTTCATTTGATCATGTCCATATGTTTTCTTTAAAGTAGTTGATCGCTTTTCAAAAAGGAAGCAACACATTTCTTAAAGTGAAAAGGAATATAAAACAAAGATATACTTAAAATGATAGAGACTAATACAACTAGTGACAGTGACGAAGGAGAACTAAAGTCAGATTTTGAAGAGGATTTCCAGGATGAACTGTACAACTTTCCTCACGTCTTAAGATTTATCCAAAGAATGCGTGATCACATCAAGAAGCAGAACAAGAAGATTGCCAAGTTGCGAAACAAAATCAGCCAACATGTGAGGATGACATACCTTTCATCTAGTATTCTATCATTTATTTCTGTGTCATTTTATGTACATGTAGAAAAAACAGTTGATGCAAAGTAAGACCTTGATCGACTATGGAACTCAAACAAATCCTTTGGAACATGAAAAGGAATTATGTCCTACTCAAGACTGGAATATAAGCAATGACAAAACCTCAAGTAGTATTAAAGAACAAGTAACAGAAGTTGCTGAAGCTGTTGAACAGCAAACTCGTTTCGTTTATGAAGAAACTTCTGGTTTATTTTACGATTACAACAGTGGATATTATTACGATGCAGTATGCCTTATTATAATTACTGTACATTTATATAGAACCTGATCATTAAATTTGCTTTGATAACATTTATGAAAATGTGTTTTCACAGAAACGAGGATTATATTACAATGGTAACACTGGTGCATACTACTATTATGATAAAGCTAGTAATACGTATCACTTCCATAGTCAAGTGACTGTGGACGAAGGAGCTGCACATGATCAAAACAGGAAGCAGAAGAAAACTAGAAAGACAACCAAGGTGGAAATTGAAATTATCATCAAGTAAATCAGTTCTTAATTAATAAGTAATACATATTGGTTGCAGGTTTCGGATGACATACATGAATTAGTACACGGCGTTTCAGACATATCAATTGTCGAATACAGACATCAAGCTCTAGGTAATTATCCTATGCACATGATATGCACATTTATCTCTCTTGTAGGATGTGGGAAAAAAACGAAAGCTTGCCGAAAGAGATGAACAGTTTGAAGATGAACTCGAGGAGGGTGAATGTTCAAGCAATGACAGCAATTCTAATGACATTACACCAGAATTGTGTACTAGTAGTGATAGTGACCATGAAGAAGAACAAGGTTTATTTTTTACTTTCTTCTATTTGCGTTTGTTTTTGAAGTAATTTATCATGAAAAGAAGGAGGCCTTGCATCTAGTGAGAAATACTTTCGTTATTCACAAATTTCTTGGAGATGTATATTACAAGAGCACGTGTAAACTACATTCAAAGCACAAAGTCATTTAAATTTTAAATTTGTGAATTTTAGACTTAGCAAAACCATATCCACCATGTATGAGAATCATAGTTAAGGAAACCAATTTGCCAAAACTGAGGGTCGGAAGTCTCTTCATAGTTCCTTATACAGGCGGTTCACTTGGTCGAGAAGGCGATCATTCTGTATTAATTCCGGATATAAATATCAGTAAAGTAAGTAATGAAAAAACTAGACAATCACTTGTCCAAGAGTGAAATACGAAACATTAAGAAAACACCTCGTACAGCATCATGCCAGAATTGCGTACAACGAGAATAAGAAGGTGTACGAGGTCACGGATTTGGGTTCGAGAAATGGGACATGTCTGAATGGCAAAAGACTGTCAGTGGCGAAGCAGGAATCCGAACCTCACGAAGTTTCGCACGGTTCGATCATACAAGTCAGTACCACGAAACTGTTGTGCCACATACACAACGGCAACGAAACCTGCGGTCACTGCGAGCCGGGTCTCGTCCAGCAAGTTAGTAACGTGGAGGAAAACAAAATTTCCAAAAAGAAGGTGCAACACAAGCAGGAACTGAGAAGGCTGAAATCTAAGTTCGGCGTGGAAAAAGATAACGTCGCGGCTGCTAGTCAGTTGGCATCGGGGTATCAAGACAGGGCGCAGAGCCGAAGACAGTCCATCGGTTCGTTAAATCATCATGCCAAAACGCAACACAGCTCTACAGACACGTAAGTTGATTATTCCTTGAAATTAAAATTTCGGCGTCTTGTTCTACGATTAATTAAAATGAATTTTCCCTTTATTTTTACAGACGTATAGCTAAGGACAATAAGGGATTCAAGCTACTATCGAAAATGGGCTGGTCTGAGGGACAATCATTGGGCAAGGAAGGAGATGGTTGTACTGAACCGGTGAGTCCTCAGTCTTTTTCATTTTTCGTTTAATTGCATGATAAATCTGCTACACGTATTTGTGCCAAGCGATAGTACAAATATTATAACTAAAATAATTGATATAAATAAATTCATTAAGGAGACATAAAATTAAGACCAACTAGAATACTTCATTTAATTTATTGATTTTATACGTAAAGGATAATTTAAAAAAATTTCATTAATCAAACAAACCATTGAAATATACTTAAAAAATTAAGGTACATATAAATTCGTTCACCGGAGCGTTCCTGTTTAGCAACGAGAGCTTTCTAAAATTCTGGTTTAGCATACGAAACTTGGATATAAAAATGTTTAGAGCGCGGCCGTTCCGTCGCGATCAATTCTGTCTCCGTCGTTTCGTCTTCATTGTTCGCCAGTCGCCAGATGCTGGCGATACATATTGCGAACGGCGTGACGCGACGCATCGACGGAAAACGTCTGTCTCCGGGCGCGGGCGTGTTAGTGCGGCCGCGATCCCGGTGACGTCAATCGTCAATTGCGTGCATGGGACGTTCCCCGTTTCGCTGGATCGACGCGACGGCATCGGTCGGTCGGCGTGCGGCATATGTATGTGCCGAATGCAAAAGGTGCACACGGGGGTTGATTGCTCGACCGGTCGTTACTCGGACGATCTCCGGTTGCGATCCGGCCCGGTCCGCCTTTTTCACGCGACGCGACGCGTTAAAAAACTACGGATTGCCCTCTGCCGTTGCCGCGCCACCCTCCGGGTGACCCGTCCGACGTACGGTTCACCCCGGCGCGCCGGGGACATAGATCAGTGTACGTGTACAAGAGACAGACGTACATACGCGTGTGCGAAAGCCAGACGGCAAAAGCTCTGGTCCTCCTGGCTGCGACGCGGCCGCCGCTGGCCGCTCGTCCGGCCGCATCGCATTTCGACGGGCGACGAAACGAGCGCCGACGGCACGAGCAGAGCATTCGTATGATAACGAGCGTAACTCTGCGAGACATGAAACGGAATAGTAGAGGGGATCGTCGCGAGGGCGAGGGGCAGGGACGAGAAAACGGGAACGAGACCGGGGGCGAGAGAAGAGAGGTGCCCTCGGGTAATGAATGCAAATGTATTGAAATCCAAATCATTATTTTGTCTAGACGCATCGTATGCTCTATTGCACGCCCCCGCGTTTAAGGAGGGGTCACGCGTACAACGTGGGGGTGAGCCAAGGGTAGAAAGAGAAGCCGCCGATGCCGCCGCTGTGCGTCGTTCTCCTCTCTCGTCTGTGTGTATACCCACCGTGTGCCTCGACGCGTCCCTGATAATTCGCTTGTATCTTTATCCCTGTGATGTCCGACGTTTTTCTGGCGAATTTGTCTGCGACCCCCCTTCGCGCTTCCCGCCGCGTCGCGATCCTCGCTTCACTGGACGTCGTTTCTCTTCCGCGCCGGGTTTTTGCCCGTAAAATACCTTGGCCCCCGGTCGGACGCCGCGAACGTATGATTACGGCTCGGACCGTGGCTAACGCGCACGTACGCGTTAACGAGTGCCAAGTAATTAATATATTTCACCACCGGCTCCGTCTCCGCTGTCTTGTAAATACAGGAAGCAATTTTACGGATGGCAAACGAACGTGCTTCACGCAGTGATTCGTTATGCGAAAAGTGGAGAACGCTGTAGTACGCGGAATTTTCTTCTTCAATCGAAGTGACACGTTATTTTACAGACTTCCGCCCTTAAATCTCTGATCCTGTTAAAAAGCTTTGGTTTAAAGATATTCGTCGAGACTTGGCATGCATCGAGGATGGAAACAGTCGATTATGAAGATGAAACTGTGAATCTGCACTCACATAAAAGTAACTGCGTCAGAGTCGTAACGTTGTAACGAAGTTTGTTCTCCTCCTCGTCTGGCCGTTTCGCATCACCGGTTGTTACAATTTTACATCGGCCGTTCGTTTTTACGCGTGTGTCTATATCCGGGCTTGCATGACCTACATCGTAAACCGGAAACACGAGCACCCCCGGCCTCGCGGTACGCGCGGAAAGATAGGACGACGCAGGACGAAGGGTGTAGAAACGGACGGCCGGGTCGAGGGTCGAAGTCGCGTCCGTAAACCAGACATTGTAAAGCCCTCGGATGACGATCGCCAGTAAACCCGGTGCGCGCGATAAACTACAAAATTGTCGCGCTCGCTATGAAAGTGCCGTTAGCAGGTGTCGGCGGGTGCGTGTCCTATCTGACCGGATGAAATCTCGGCGGGGTTCGTTTATTTGAGTGCATTCGCCAATGGGCCAAGTGCTTTTTATTATGCGCTCGTTCCAGGAGAGAGAGAGACTCGGTACCTAAGATGCTCGCGATAATGGATGGACGCAATTTTTATTACATTGCTCCGAGGCGTTTGAGCAAAGTCTGTTGGGAAAGTCGAGAAGTTCTTCGGAAACTGGACAATAAATCGACACCTGGAGCACAAATTCTCTCGTTAATTACTTTCCCTTCTTTTTAAGGAGATTTCTCAACTAAATAAGTTTGTATGTATTTTTGCATACATGTAAATACTTATCCTTTATACGTATACAGCGCCTACAATGCTATCTTTTGCATAAATGATAAAATTTATGATGTGACGGTCCGTAGAAAAATAGTACAAAGTTAGTGATTTTGAAGTACAATTGCGAATAAACTGTATTGCTGAGTATCTCTATTTTTAAATATGTCATTACTCATATCATGTCTTAGTTTTTAAACTAAAAAGATAAAANGGGTCGAAGTCGCGTCCGTAAACCAGACATTGTAAAGCCCTCGGATGACGATCGCCAGTAAACCCGGTGCGCGCGATAAACTACAAAATTGTCGCGCTCGTTATGAAAGTGCCGTTAGCAGGTGTCGGCGGGTGCGTGTCCTATCTGACCGGATGAAATCTCGGCGGGGTTCGTTTATTTGAGTGCATTCGCCAATGGGCCAAGTGCTTTTTATTATGCGCTCGTTCCAGGAGAGAGAGAGACTCGGTACCTAAGATGCTCGCGATAATGGATGGACGCAATTTTTATTACATTGCTCCGAGGCGTTTGAGCAAAGTCTGTTGGGAAAGTCGAGAAGTTCTTCGGAAACTGGACAATAAATCGACACCTGGAGCACAAATTCTCTCGTTAATTACTTTCCCTTCTTTTTAAGGAG
>SMSR01009527.1:0-31678 GCA_019453355.1 Ceratina japonica
GTAAATGCCTGTTTTCATTGACGTCATTGGTAGATGAAAAGGGAGAATTTAACGAAATTTTACCACAATTATGATTTAGTTAAACATCTATATAATTAAACTGAAATATAATAGGTACAATATGAATTCGTACAATTCCTTAATTTCTTAATAATTAGAATGCACGGCTTTGAATATTATCGTATTATTAAACAGTTAGATCTATAATAAAAGAAGGATGAATAACATACACAATTTTAAATAAAAAACACTTCTTCATAAATCAGAATTCAGTCTACATTATTTTTATTCTATTCTAAAAGGACAAACAAATCAATTTTTCTACACGTATATATACTATACATATAGCATAGAACATTATCTTTACGTTCAGCGACGACGTCTCTGCATACAATGTTTCGCCAGTCACAAAGAATTTTTCGCCATGAATAGTTCTAATGAACATTTGAGGCGGACTGAAAAGAAAGAAGAATCGTCTCGTTTGTAAATCTTTAAAAAAAGGGGGGAAGCATCCCTTTCAGGGATTAGAAACGAACAACCGACTACGATCATTCCCAACCACAGTTATTTGAACTCTTTGATCAAAGCTGTGCCGTGTCTTCGTTATATCGTATTCAGCAACGGAAGGTTCCTCGACACGTTCTTATCAAATGCGTCGATTCTCCAACGTGAATTAATCCCAGCGTGTAATTATTTGCGTCTTAGTCCGTCTTTGCCAGCCGGTACGTTACATTTAATTTCTGAGGGCATCGTGACCTGGTTTCATCGTTTCCTCCCTCCGCTCGTTATTACACCAAGAGAAGAACGGCTGATCCACTCGACAGTTGGAGCAGCCGCAGCTGTAGCCTAGCCAGGCCGTATCTCTCTCCAGTAGCGACTGCTACCACCGCTGCTGTATCTCAGACCAGCCTCGTTCATGAGAATTGTATATCTCTTCGGAGCACCTGACGTTGGCTCGATCGCCTTCAAATTTGCACATTCCTTCATCTTTTATTCTATCTCGTTCTGACACTAAATCTGTCCATCGACTCCGTTTGTTCCAGGCCGTTCATTTTTCAACTACTAAAACCGTACTTACAAACTGACTGTTTACTTAAAAAATTACTGTTCTCTTTAATGTGTCTTTGAAATTATGTATATACAATTATTCAACTATAGAAAAAAATGAAAGTATTATGAGTTGTTCAAACAACTTCTAGCTCCGGGAGAGGTGGACCAAGTATATTCTACACTATCCAGCATATGTGGAACGCGTCAGTATTTTCTTGTTTTACAGAAAACGATCAATCATAATTCTTAGTGTTCCATTTTGATTTTATGATATCGTAAAAAAAATCAGCATTTCAATCTCTTGCAAGTACAACTATTTTCTTATATTGTCACAAGACATAAGATCGCTGTTTGGGCACATATTTGCCTTATTTTCAAAAATTAACATTTAATAATATACACTATATACATGGTCTATAGGTGGTCTATTTATCCCATACCATACCACTTGGTCCATCTCAGTCATACTGTATTAAAAGGAAATTACTATTAAAAATCAATACGTATAACTGGATTGACTGGGTTTTGTGAACCATTAAATAAGTATACCGAAATAATCTTTTTTATAAAAAATGGTTGTTATAAATCAATCTAAGAAACCCATGTAACTTGTATGAAGGTGGCCCAGTTCATTCGTAATAGTAGAGTTAAGTAGAGGGAGAGATGGACTTCAACCCAAAATTGTATTTCCTAGCTTTTTCTAACCATATTATTCTATAATAATTATGTGTTGAGAAGACCATGCATTATACACATCGATAAGTGAAGTATACAGTATTTCTAAAATATTTGGTTTTGTGACGATTTTCTAATGATCTACCTTTTCTGGAATTATCTTAGACCTACCGATAGTAAAATTTACGAACAAGATGACTCGGGTCCTTGCAAGGACGAATTATGGATTCTGGTTAAGTGGTACTTCGTCCCAGCGCGACGTTGCGCGATGTCCTACACTTTTTTTCCCTTTTACATCGGCGTAATTCACGTGAACTAACTGGAGACACATCGCAAGCTATTCCTCTCCCTTCCTGCAACGCGCCTGCTTTTGCATCGTTCGATAACAGAAGCCTATTTCTCTTAGTTTTTACTTCTAATTCTTTTTCTTTGTTGTTTCTCTTGATGCTCGAGTGCTGTTTACTACGCTACTGTTTGTTAATTGATATTAATAATTGAAGTAATGTGTTGGATGGATAAATGAAGACGTTTTTTATCTAACAGTTTCATTTTAACTCTTTTTACGTCAAGTACTTGTTTCCTTTTCATTCGTAGATGTAAAAAATATAATTAGAGATATCAGCTTTAATGTTGGCCTGGTTGAGAGCCTCAGAATTCAAAGAGACTGAAGAAGTTTACTGGATTTAAAATATTAAGCATTGAAAGAATTCATAATAAGCTCAAAGTTCACTTAATGTCGTAACTTGATGGAACATGATTTTTTTATTAGAGACTGCGTTGAAAATTTTAGTTATAGTTCAGAAGTAGAAGTACTTATTTTCTCCCTTTACTATCAATTTTTTAAAAATCTAGTAAAAAAAATCATTTTAGAAGATGCGGTTGAAGAATTTTAAATGCACCTTGGCATCTATTTACTAATATCCAATTTGAAATTCTAATACCTATACTGCTGACCAATTTCCCAAACGCAGCTTCTGCTTTATCCACAAAAAACTGCTATGCTTCAAGAAATATCGTCCTATTTTGGCGGAGATGTACAACCGAGTACATTTCCAGCGTCGACTTCGAAACTTCTCTGGCAATCGATAACGCGCGGCGGGCGACAAAGTCGGAGGGTAACGTCGGAGATTGTCCAGTCGGTCGGAGAAGCGGCACTTACATATTACAATCGAGTCACCGATGATACATGGGCTCTCTTTCGCTTTCGCATCAGCGTTACACCCCTCTGGCAGGTTGCCCATCTCTCCATCGTGCAGTATGTATAAGTCTCCCGAGAAGAGCACCCGTTGCGCCGGAAAACACCCTCCGTCACCGTGCCCTTTGGTAACGTTCAAGATGTATGACTCCGTCGCCGCGATTGTGAACATAACTCGGGCTGAAATTTTTTAGGTACTCTGAATCGGAATATAAATCGTCCACCGCGCGACGAACGCACGGCCATTTCCAGTGACGATTCCACGGCGCGATTAACCGCGCGTGTCGTACAATCGTGTAAAATTGTAAACTCGAGGTCATGCTCCAAAGATTATCGCAAACCTTTGTATGTATGTATGTATGTAGGCATAAAATTGTTTTCCTCACCTCAGTAACTTTTTACTTGAGATTTTAACGCCGTATGAATTATATGTATTATATGGATTTGTAATAAACGTTTTTCATGTCATGTCATTTTGTATGTGTACGACGTATTGTTTGTGTATCTCTATTACCACTTTTATGACAAATTAAACTGACGTATTGAAATATATAATCCAGATAAAATATGTTATCAATAACATTGCGCATACGCGTTAATTTATATTTTATACGGTTGTCATGAATAACGTACATTGAACGACACTGGGAATCAATTACAATATAATTATTCAATTATGTGACAGATTAATTGTAAAACAAGGTACTACGGATACACGCTCTATGTCACCCATAGATTTGAAATTGACTAATACACAGTGAATAATATAAATATTCCTAATCATTTCTTTTTGATTTCCTAATTTATTTTTGAATATATTGAAATGCGAAAATTTCTTGAAATCTCTAATTACTTATTTCTTTCATTTTTCTTGTCTAAGAAATTCAATCAAATATTCAGTTTAGAAATTTTTAAACACAAAAATATAAATAAAGCACTGAACTTCTATTTCTTAGCGAATTTTTCCTCAGACATTATGATATCTTTTACCACCTTGTACATTTTGAAAACATCGTATTATACCTAATATAAATCCTAAACGTTTGCATTATATAATAGATAAAAATTGTAAATGGCGCTGTCTCGTTTATGTCATCTCTATGATTGACTTGTTCCACTGATTCATACTTTTTACATATCGAGTGATGTGGTAAGTGTGTAACAACATGAAAGAATGCCTTGTATATACCGTGAGGGGCGAGGGGGGGGGGGTACTTTTTATTCAAGGAGGTTTATAAGAACGGTGCAAGAGTGGCTCGTTCAGAGACTACCTTTGCTACTTTGTGTCGTCGTTTAAAAACACTCTCGTAGATTCTAGGTATAGTAGCCCGTTTGGACGTGGAACTGCGCGTTCGCACATGGTAATAATCTAGCCAAGAAAAAACATGGCTTTCGTTGCGAATCTACGTCCAAGGAAACGCTGTTTCTGTACTAGGAGATATTTTCGCCATTGCAAATAATAAATTCCTTCGTTACGCGTTCACTGTTTTGACGAAACCGCGGAAAACGATAGATTGCTGAGTAACAATATGTTTACATTATTCTTCGCATTTCTCTTCTGTACGATAATCAAGTGCATATATCCAAATAATTAAAGATAAAAAGAAATGTTTGTTGTTGATTGAAATATAAATAGATGCTAACTCAAGCAATATGCTTATTAATTGACAAAATAAGTTAAATGGAGTGTACAATTAAATGCACAGAAAAATATTATAACTGATCCTTAGAAAAATTAAGCTTGTTTTTACACTGTTTACAATGTACTAATAAATGTAAAGAGGATATGATACTTGCTAAAAATCTCGCCACATTATGCACGCGTTCAACAATTATTTTCTTCGGAACATCACAGTATGCTCTTAAAATTGCTTACTATTTAGAGACACGCAGCTATTGTTAGTCATCTCTATAGTAAATACACAATATACGGATCTTATACATAGTATTGACTATAAACTCATTGCTATTTTATTTAAATCTTGTATAGTTCTTATAATTTGAAATAGTGAATATGAATTTTAGCGAACACTGTGTAAGTTAATTCCATTTTCTATCTAGCAAAATTTATCGCTGGCGGATTCGCCGAATCTAAGCGTTCTCAGCTTTGAAACGCACAAAAAAAAGTACGGTCGATACTTTAAGCACAAAAGCTTCGGAACCTTTGAATGGTTCGCGATCAAAAAACGAATTCACACACGGTATCGAGTGGTTGATCACTTTTTCTATCGATCTCTGTCTCTGTTATTGCCTGTCTGTCTGTTTGTCCATCCGTCTCTTTCTCTCACGCACGTACACACACGGGCACACATTCACGGCGAATTAACTCCGAACAATGTTCATCAATGATACACGATGAGAGAAAATGGAAAACCGAGAAACGAAACTGTTCGATGAGAATCGATCTATCGGGTGGCAGACAAAACGCGGTAACAGTCCGTGCAAATTATCAATTATGCGCAATGGGAAAAAAGTTTACGAGCTCAAACGAACCAAGTAATTATACCAGGAATTTGTAACATTTCGCGCCAATTAGCCGACCGTCCATCTCTACCCGCTTGTTCTATCACCATTTTTAACTGCATTCTTTCTGCTTCTGTTACAGGTGTTCCTGCGTGGATTCGAGTATAGTGATGCTCGTGTTCGTTCATTACGAATTTGTACATCGTAAGGTAAGTAGCAAAAAATCGAAGTTCACGACCTACATCGCCAGGGTTAACACCTTTCGTGCCTTTTCTATGGAGTTTTATGAAATCTGACGTATAAAGGATGATAACAGCGTTGAGAAATTGAAACCAAACATTCTTTACAGATTTAAAAAATACACGCAAATTTATTATTTACAAGAAATGCATGATAAGTCAGATTTACAAGCAGACCTATGTTATACAGCAATCCAATTCATTATTGAACACTTAATAGAATTAAATTAGTAAATATAATTCTCAAAATGTACTGATAACATATTTAATAATACAGACACGACCAGTTTCTTACAACGAAACTGTTAATTGTGTAGTACTTATAGGGTTGAGTAAAGAATTTTCAAATTTAATTGTGTCGGAAATCAAACCGTAAATGAAATAATGTTGTTTTTTCTAGTTAATTATTTTTATACGTAAAATTACTATCAGGTTGATAGTACCCAGCTCATTGTATTTTGGCAGAAAATGAACAAAAACAAGTAAGCATCGTTGTCAGCGGTATACGCCCAAGCTAGTGATCTTCCAGGGAGTGATCGTTATAACCGCCGCCATATTATTTCAAAACAGAAAGTGGAGTAAATAGCGCATATTTCGTGCGAAACTAAAACTCGCGCTTCCAAGCTTCTTTATATTGCTGTCTCTCTCGCACATATATCTCTATCTCATCTATTTCCGTTTTTGAAATAATATGTCGTCGACCAATCAAAAGTATTTACGATGGTTTCCAATCACTCTCTGAAAGATCACTAGTCCAAGCAGCGTGTATGCGTGGCCAAAATTCAATGACTTGGGTATGCCATGGTTTTTGGGATACCACTCTACACATGAATACTGATACCCGATGAAGATTCTTTCACATTGCGGCTTTCATTTTTCCGTTTCACGGGATAAACATAGGATTCATACGCTAGACGGAGACTACGCTGTCAATTCGGTGGTCTCTCGAGCAATATTTGTTTAGTCGGTATTGATTTCTTTGGTATGATATTGGTTTCCCGTATCGTCGCTTATATTTCGCTTCTCTCTTCCCCGCTTTCCGCTCGTTAAACCTTTGATCCGCCTTCATTTTCAATCGCGCCGCTCGCCATCGACCGATAAAAAACTGCGAGAGCTTCTGCGAAAATTAATTTATAATATTTAAGATTTCACTGATTAAGCGAGAAGTGTTCAACGTCATTTATTAGATTGGCAACCAAATGATTGCCGATTTTATATAAGAAATTCATCGACAAAATCCGCAATCATTTAGTTGCCAACCCAATAGATTTCATGTATTTCATTTCCCATCGATATAAACACGCGAATAACAGTACGCCTATGTAGGTGAGACGATGAAAATTTGTCACGAGGAAAAATCGTTACAGGGGACTGGAAAAGAACAACAAAATAAGGACGTCGAACGCGTAGGGGTAGAGGGATGAAGCAGTTTCCGCGTGCACAATGCTATTTCCGGCACAATGATGGATTCAATTTTCGATAGAAATACATTCGACTCGATAGGTACAATATTATCTTCCGGAACTGATACCGTATGAAAGGAAGTTTGAAATAGACTACTGGGTGTTTGTCCCAGCTTTTCATTGAAATAGGAATACTCCAATGTGGATTAATTTCTTTCTGAAAACATGCATCTGATTAACTACTTGTTCGTGAAATCATGTTGCGAAATATAATACTGTATCGAAGTTTTGAAGAAGAAACGATATACGATTTTCTTCCATAAAGTAGGATCATTCTTCCATACATTGAAATTTCGCGGACGGAAATTGCACCATCTAATGTAATAATTTTAAAGACTGGAAACACTGACCCATGTAGAATGGATGTACGTGTAAGCGAATTAAATGCTTTCTCGATTTGTAATATAGAATAACTGTCGAAACAATTAGTGGCGAATCAGTACTTTCAACGTTATTGAAACTTCAAGAGAGTTTACTTGATAATTGGATTAACGATAAGATTTAGTTAAAATTTTACATGGACTTTCATCTGTATATAAAGAGTAAAAATTCAAGGCTCTTCATTGCTTTCTAACCGAGATATAATGTTTTAAAAATTCGCACATTTTTAAAACGTTATATTTTAGCTAAATCTTATCGTTAATTCAATTATGAAGTAAATTCCCTTAAGACAACCAATATCTACAAAAAATTGCTAAAAAAATATCTATTCAAGTACCACAGTGTATGATAATATTTAGAAGTATGTTAATTTTTTCTTTTCTAACAAACGATTTGAATCTTAAAAGCGTAGAAATATAAGTATAGCATCACAGATATAACTAGAGTAATATGCGTGAGATTCAGACGGCGATTATGAACACGTTTAAAAATTCGCCCATTCAGCCGTCTCAATTTCAGTGTCGCCGTACTCCCTTCGCGTCGGGTTATCTCCACTGACACGCAAACAGCGACGCCGAGTACGCCGGGTTAGCGGTTTTAATTAACGATATTAACGCATCCCTGAGTGAAAGGCTCGTATGTGCTGTGTATTCTGAAGCGCGATACACGCAGCGCACAGACTGTGAAGCTCATTTTTGCTCTGATAGCGTGGAAATGCATGTTCGGGCAACACCGTTGTTTATCCCACTTAGCTCTCATGTAAAAAAGTCCTACACATATAATTCACAATATCCGTGATTAACCTTGGATCGTATCTGTTCGTTGATCACAATCTGTTCGTAATACGAGATCTTAACAGGCTTTCCTCCTGTTTATTAGTGTTTTCACTTTTATTAGTTCCGCGCAATGCTCCTATGTTATTAGAGTGGAGCTAGTACGTATTGAAGTCCTTTTTCGTGATTACTCGCAGCTGGAATTCATGATCGGTATCTTTGTTACTAGTTTCAAGGAAAACTGTAAATTTTGCCAATTGTATAACTCTTCTGTATTATAATATATGATAAATAAAAATTTCCGTTCTAAAATTCAGTTGTAATACAAGCATAGAAACGATCTCGAAGTGTGCAGCAAAAGCAACTGTGAAGCTGTCATTCACCGGAGATAATTAAACGTGCATTTCTGAGAGTCGTTGGGTTCGTCGATGCGTGCACGTTCTCTACAAAGACGTCGGTCGCGGAAACAGCACCCGCTGCTTTCGCATTCAGCATTCCGATTCCGTTCCCGCTGGCCAGCCACTTACCTCCGACTAATCCGGATGTAATTTTAAGCGAAACAGTTTCCGCGAGTTTAATAAAGCGGCCTTTTCGCGCGCTGGCAACAACAAGTGCAAATTGCGTCAATCTTCCAGCCACAAAGATACCGACGCGACTCGGCCTGCCCTACCTGCTCTCCAGTAATAACACTCCACCCGCTCGCGTTCCTCCTTTTTTTTGTTTCCATTTTTCATACATTTTTATGTCATTCTCTCCCCCGGCGTTGGTTGATAACAAGCTCTTTCCTTCGAAATGCGTACGCAGAGGGCACGTAACATGTTTTTTATACAAACGGCAGCGGAGATTGTCAACTGTATCGATCGAAATGGATAAAACAAATAATTTATCTGAAAAGGTCGGGAGCACCAATGCGATTGACACCCTCCGCGAATCAATGTAATATCTTGGGCGTTCGTGGAGAGTGATGTACGAGCGAGGAACCAGCATGACGTGGGAGCGATTATTTACAGCCAATCAGACAGAGAAACCTATCTGACGGACAGACGCATAAACGCTCGCAGATCACATCGAATGACACTAGGGATAATCGAACTGAGGAAGCACGATTGATAGAATGACACGTGACGTTTAACACGACAGCCAAACAGGAAGCCCGCACTATTTAAGATATCCGTCGATACAATTTTCCTTCAATATGACATCGGCTACTGACCGTCACAATTATTTATATTTACAAAAATTTGACAAAACATTAATCATGACAAAATGTCCATTTCAATTTATCTTCTAAATACGAAGTAAAACTTTTAACTACAACAAAAATTACGAATCAATATCTTTAATATTTTTTTACCGGTTGCCTTTTTTTTGCAACTACTCACCGAGGATCCAGCTCTTGCAATTGACGTCTCATGCAAAGATCTATCGGTTAAGTTTATCCAGTGATACATCAAGTCAATTTGTGAGTTCGCTCATAGTCAGACGCAGAGAATGTAAATATCCAGCAGCATCAGAAGCCGCGATATATTGACTGCACTCGAGAAAATTACAAGATTTGAATAACGGACGGTACTCGACATTTAAAATGAATTACGGTAAATATCGTGCAAAATACTTTTATACAAGCTTGCGTGCGTACGCAATTTAATTTCAAACTATTACGTGGAGATGGAAACATTAATAGATGATGTGTCGTGGGAATATTATTACGTTATCTGGACTAATTCTAAATGGAGTACATATGATGCATGGTCTGGCTTTCCTTAGCAATGATCGTTATGCAAATGCATAGCGTTACATATTATGAATGCATCTTTCGAGTCACGACTGTAGAGAGAACGGCTCAGGAAGAAAAATTGCATATGGGAACTACATAGATCGCTCGTACGGATGACGATAAGATGACACCGAATTATGTCGTTAAATGTAATAGACCGTAATAAAATAAATTAATTCATGGCCGCTTTCCTAAATATCATATTTCTACGAGTTATTCGAAGTCGTGTCTTTCATTTAAATATTGGAATTTAGCTTTTTATTCACGTGTGCATAATTCGTATTTAACCTATTTTAGATCCATCATATTCGATAAAAAGTCATTTATGATATGGAAATGATGTCTTACTCTCGGCTGCCACATTTACCTCCAGTGGAGTGACATGACTGTCATATTCGTTGAATTCATATTAACCTTTAAATGGACCATTTTAAATATATCAGCTACATTGAAGCGAAATAAATTTGCCAGTAATTTCTACCGAATGATTTCCAATTGGTAGAGTTAAAATTTAGTTGCTTTTGTATCATTATGTTATTATAGAAAATCCTCGAAAATAGTAATTACCGAATGAACTTGGTTTTGAGAAAAACGTTATATATTTGTATTACTTAAAGTTAAAAACTTGTATACGAATTGCAAAAACAGCTTATTAAAAAAAAAATCGTCGTCATTTAAAAAGAGTATTTTGAAAATAAAGATTAACTTAAAAAATATTTGACCTAACGAAATAGGAGACGTGGCAATCCTTGAAAACTAAAAAGATTTATCTTCACAGTCGACGTATGCATCCACTGCATCCCATGTGACAACCGATAAATAATAAAATATTACGTACTATATAAATGAATCGCGGTGGACGACCGTGAATAACAATGTTCTGTTTAGAAGATTGCGATCGACACGAAAATGTCTGGATTGCTCTCGCGATGTGACGCGTCGATAAACTCGTTGAAGTTCGCGTGACAGCCCTCGGTGAGCTCTATTGTTCTTATTCATTACAATAAGTCCGTTTCTGGATGCATCGTTCATCGACTGACGCTCATTGATAAAATGAATTATTATACTTTCGTGCAATCCAATTTGGATGTTATTTTATGTGCTTAAATGTCTAATTTCTCATTATATACATGTCGGGACATGTATTCAATTCGTGTTCACAATCCTAATTCCCTGTGCACTGAACAAGTTTCCTCACACGATTCATCTTAGTACTCAGGGCACGCCCTCCCATGATATCGTCGCCTCCGCCACGACTATGGGATTTTCGTGTACGCTCTGAAACCGCAAGGCGCTTGTCGTCATGGCAGAACCGTCGTTGCCGTCGACGACATGAAACCGCTGTCGGTGTGGCCTGGCCAATGGCTGGTTGACAACATGGGCTTGGCTGGTCGATTTCGTTTTCTTCTTCACTTACCAGTATAACGCGCAACACTAGAATAAATGCCGCATTTTTGGCGCCTTTTTCAGTCTTCCTCTTTTTTCTTCTCCTTTGTTACCTTGATGTCAGCGTAAGTGCGGCTGTTGCAACGAGGGGAGGCTTTATACCCGTGACCAGATAAGAACATAGAGCACGGAGAGATTTACATGGACAACGTGAAATGCAAGCGTGCAGGAATGTAGGAAAACGGGCCGGAATGCTTGGCTTTTTCGTCGGCCGGAAACGAGGGTCTGTGCCGGTATTCCGATGAGCTCCTGTGTGCGTGCGAAAAGAAAAAAACCATGGGTCATTGGAGATTTATCTCCTTTAACGTTTACTCGCTACTTTATAATCTTTGCTACGTCCGCTATTTGATCAATGACGGAGCAATTTTTTGTTTCTTTGTATACTTAGCTTTTAATTTCTCAAGTTCCTGAGAATAATTGCTTGTGAATTTGTAATTAAAAGGCTGGTATATTTATTCTATTATTCTGGTTATATTTATTATTAGACTGATTCTTAACGAATCAGATTTCTCATTGAATTGATCATGGTAATGGATGAACCTTGAAATGAGTGACGAGCTAGAGACATGTACCAGATAGTACCGTTACGTTTGATGAGACTAATTGCTACAAGATGAACGAGGCCTACATACGAAATACGCTAATAGGTGCTAATTATAAAATGTTCAAGGAACGAATGTTAAAATTGATACGACGTTACTTTTAGGTTAATGTCCTTTTGAACATTCTTTTTTACAATAAAAATTTGAACAGCTTTTTCAATGATTTAAGCGACTTTATAATTTGAAAACCATTTAATTTTAGAAGCAATTTAACTTATCATACATAAATATATAAAATAATTATACTGAATAAAAGATAATTTCAAATAATTATGTGAAATTGTACAGAATGCACAACAAAATAAGCAGTTCCAATCCCGGAAAGAAATAGAGGTAACCAGTCCATAGATATTACGGACATTTTCCATTTGCCTCATTATCAATAATACAAGAGACACGCGAAAAGCCCAAACTGGGTCTTCGACCGACATTCACGCCAATTCACCGTGAAATGCGAAACTTTTCCACTCTTGTCAGTGGCCTGTATCAGATTCAAAGGATGTACTGATTCAATCGAATAATTGGCACCAATTACCTTCAATATAATTCCAGATACGATTCCTGCATTCGTAGGGTTAATTCTTACATTATGAACAATTCATTGCGAACATACAAGTCAATACCAAATTCCTCCATCGAAAATAATCAATACCAATGTATATTTAGTTTTTTTTCGTCAAAATCTACGAGTATAACATTTTTCCTGCCAGTTGGACTTAAATGTTTTAATACTATTTGATAAACACACACAATCAATCAACAAAAACGAGAACTAGAAATATCTGTCATACAAAACCAAAAGGACTAAATCGAAAAATCCTATTTCATTACAATGCTACCTGTTCATATCTCTTTCCTACACCTCTATCTTACCTTTTCTCTCCTTTCTTTCTCTCCTTCTCTCCCTCTTCCAACTATGTACTGTAACTTTCTTACATGTCAGCTTTTAATCAACAACAGTCATAGACTGGTTATAGTTTTCTCTCGGTAAACTCAATTTTGACCTCTCAATAATTTTCTATTCATTTTTTTATGCATATTCGGTTAGTTTCCGTTCTTATGACGATAATTCATGTAGACTGAGATATTTGGAGTAAGTGGCTGAAACTGCTATTATGAATTAAAATGAAATTCCCAGTTTAATTAATCAAACATTAGCCGCCCGTCGTACAAGTACGTACACATAGCTTTGCACAGCTGGCGTGGAATTAATTTGTAAATAACAACAACATGACGCGTTACCTAGTGCCGTTCGCCAGTACGTATGGTAAAATAGAAAGGCTAAATAATATTTGCATGATTGTAATCGTTGTTCTGTCATTTGCATTGATGCAAATCCTTCGGGTTTTGATCGTATGTGGAGTGATTTGTAATTAATGGAATAATCCGTAGAGGACTTATTACGTAGAAGGCAAATTGTAAATGTAAATCCGGATTTCATGTTTGCATTAAAACTCTTCCAATAGTTGTTTGACAGCGATATGCTGTTCTAATCACTATTGGACGTACGTAATAAATTCTAAAGAGTAGATTATTTTTCTTGAAAATATCAATCTCTCTTTCCTCTCTGATAATAAATACAAAGAGAAATACTAAAAATTCATTACTTCGAGATATCATCGATCAAAGTAGTCGTCGATCACCCTGCTTATAGTCTCGTATTCTTCGAAAACAATGCCCTTTGCCTTCCCGTCCCAGGAAACGCACTACCGAGAACAGCATTTCACGATCCAATCAAATTCATCATCGTAAAAACTTATCGCTTTGATCACCAACGTACCAGACATTAGCTGGAAATTTCTCGCGTTAACGAGTACAGTGTAACCAACCATTACGTTATTTCGTTTCGTAGAAGTAATTATGTTTTTGGAACCCCTTTGGAAAGCGGGTGAAACGGTCTTATTAATTTGATTAAATTGACTCGGCCACGCATTCGTGGGTTGCTTAGATTATTTGCGACGCGAAGCCTCATATCGGAGCGGTATTCACTGGATATTTCATTCGTGTCCGAAATTAGGAAAACAGTGGGTTCGCAATTTCCGGTTGCTGGCCAAACACGGCCTTCGCGTCGGTCGGTGCACACCGACTCTTCGCGTAGTTTCAATTTCGCGTACTACGCTTTCCTGTCCCGTCTTACACCCACCCCCACGGCACTCGTATCATTTGCATATAATTAGCTTTGTCCAAATTATTTTCGCTACTACATTTTACTACTCTTTACTGCCGTTTGCTTCTTCATACATAACTCGCTGTTCAACAATATCCTTTGGGGGTCTTCGAAATGGCATGATCATTCATTCTCCAGTCACGTAATAAAATTGTTTACACACTGTATAATGAGACATCACGGGTAAATGTTGCTCAAGCCGAAAATTCCGAGTAATTACAATTACACCGACGGGAGAATTTACAATTGGTAATGGTGAATGATAGCAAAGGTGGATAAAATGCATTCTGAAAATTAACAACCCGTACTAGTATAGTTTACGTGAGCGTGCGTGCACACGCGCGAAATTCGCGTTACGTCCGAGGGTAACATTATTCAGGTCAAATAATGCTTTCGTTTCCGAGCGAACGTAACGAGGATAATACGATGCATCATTTGCTACGGCTATGGGATGGTATTTAACTGGGTCGTGGCAGCCCGCTCGGGTTCCCAGTTTTTTATCGCGCCCAGGTAACTCCCAGACGGAGCTTTTAAACCTTGGAAACGTTATTCGGGTATTCCCAGAACGTAATGAATTCAGCGTTGCGAAATCTGACGAACACGCAGAACGCGGATTCGGCAGAAATATACGGTGGCACGCGTTAATGGATCGCTTATTTCACAGACTTCGCGTCGCGTCGCCGCGGCGTTTACCTTGGAGGTGCTTAAGGTACGCGGACGCGGCGCACTAATTTAATCGTACCCAACTCTTTTCCGTGAATCGGCGCGTCACTTGCAGTTGCGCGCAATTTACGTTTAAAGGTAACGAATTATGTTCGCCCGGCTCGGTGAGAATAATTCATTTTTAGCTCGGGTACATGTTAAAGGCACTTCGCCGGCGATGTTCCTGTTTCTCAAATGGAAGCGGCTATTTTCGTAACAGAAGCTATTTGTACGTAAACGTTTTATACTTATTCCTTCCGCTTCTTCGAACATGATAGTTAAATTATGATTGTGAGTTAAATCTTCGAAGACGAGGACATAAAACAGCAACATGGCCAAATATGGCACGTAATGAAAAGTAGTTTTAAAAAACTGGTACTATGCGAAGTTAATGTTAAGGTGGTAGACTCCGACAGCGGCGCGATAAGGCAGAATGTCAGTGTCGCCCATTAAATTGGCCAAACTTGTAGATTTATCCCGCTCGATTCTACGTCTTTGGTCCTCAGAGAATCAAGGTAAAATCTCTTTCAGTGTTCAGATGGATTACACTCTAGAGTCTAGAGTGCTCTAGTTATTCAGCGAGATTATGTTAATATCTAATGAAATAAGTATTACGAAGTGAAACAAATATCGTAATTACTGTGAATTTATTTATTTTTATATAAAAAAAAAATTGTTAGTGAAATCAAACTAAATCTAAGTTCCGCTTTTACGAATAGGTAGTCAACAACATTATTGCTAAATGTTTTAATATAAGCACAAAAAGTTGATTTTTTGTAGATATTTTGTACTGCTTTCGCCGGGTTATCAGTAAAGCAGAGCAAAAAGAAAGGTTAGAAATTTACTGGCGAATGTTAGAAAAGCCAGGTGACTACCCTGACCTCTTAACATCGGAGCGAATGGAGTATCTTCATTTGTGCGAACGATCTTCATTAAGGGATAACCTGTAATCTTGCGGCTGAGGGCACGTAACCGGAAGCTCGCTCAATTCCGCCAACGATGATATTCGCAAGGTAGCCACGAGGTGGCAATTACCACGCGGAGGGCGTGCCCGATTGTAGCACCGTTGCTTCTCGGCAACGTAGTCAGCCAACGATGGCGGTGCGGCGCGGCGCGGCGAGACGAAATACATACTTCTGAGAGTGGCCGGCCAGCTGAATTGCCGGCCAGCTTTCTCGCCGCAGTTACACGTTGAAGTTGAAGTTGTATTACAGAAACGCCCTGCCGAATGTCTGGGAAATTCCCGAAATATCTGCCAACTGGTATGGTCAAACATCAAAGCGAGCTTCCTGTCGCTTACCTACGTTACTCTTTGCCCTGCTCTCACCCTTCTCGTTTCGAATCGGCTTCTATCTAACTTCCCGATTCTGACGCGGAATTAATATTTTCCGGCTACCAAAATTTTTACCATCTTTCGCTATAAACAGATATTTTATAATTTATCGGGTATCGTACCCGTTTCTGCCTCTTTATTGAATTATTTACGTTCAGGTCAAACATCGATTAAGTGTTCAGTTTACTGATTTTTAGACCTTTTGTTATTTGCCATTTAGTACATTATGTATCAACGACCACGTATTTTTTAAGATAATGTGAATAAAAAAGTAAGTTAAATACGAATCTACAGATTTCATCTTATTGTTTGTAAAATACATATAGCCCACAATCCTCTTGAATTGTTTGAAGTGGGAATTGTACGAGCCCTACGGTTGTTAAAAGCGATTCAAGTGTACAATCCCTATAATCTTCCTTAGAAAACGCCCAGAAGGAGTTTCAATGCTAATTGTAAGGCGGAGTTAGAGCGAGTAATGAAATTACTGGTTGTACGCTTGTTTTGAATGGGTGACAAGGCCCAGGTGAATGTTCAAAACATATCAATAGAATTGAGAATAGATTCAGGTAAATAGTAAACATCTGCTGATGACGAGTAATTCGATTACATCATAATGCATAAATCTTTGCCATTAATTACATAAGATTAACCATAGAATTACGGGAAAAAATTGAACATTACAACTTATTAAAGGAATATCGATTTACTAGGAATTCTGAAAAAAAAGGTGAGTATTATAATCACCCATAAAAATTGAAATCGTAATTTACTTATAAAGACACATTTACTCGTTCGCAATAAATATTTTAAAACATAGAGAATAGATAGAGTAAATAAAATATCTCTGTCCATATGTCAACTACCAGAATCTCTGTTGAATAAGTTCTATTGATATAAAGCGCGATTTTCCTAGGAAGGGAAGTTTTAAAGTATCGCGGTGCCTAGCGCAGGTTTAATAACGTAGATATGTTACGAAATATGCGACGGTGGAAAACTTTTGTTGAATATAAAACGAAATATTTCTGTTTCATACGAAATATACTTGGAGCAACACCTGATTAACCTGCAGTCTGTGTGGGCGATTGAATACGTGAAGCTAATTCTTTCGGCTTTGCATTTTAATTCTATTTTTGTACTTCTTCGAACTTTTTCATCACTTTTGGTATTTTTTATTACGTAATATGCAAAAATTCGTCAGTTTCGTTTATTAACAACTACGTTGATGTAAAATATGTATAATAAAGGTTCAATGTCATTGGGTTTTGCTGCGGAGAGTGCAGCGAGAGAGAAATAAGTGCACGTAGAGGCAAAGGAAAGAGAAATGCGGAACCGATTTGCTATGGCATAAACATGTTATAGTCGATGGACCTTCGTCCAAGAGACATTCGACTCGCGTAGCGTCGGTTCAGTTGGCAGCGTAGTAGCATAATCTAACCTCGTTAACGCTCCCCACCGAGTGCTTGAACACTGTCGTCACTGTTGCACTCGATGCACCATTAAGTTCGTCAACCTAATTCACGGTAGTTTACACTCGCCGCTGGCGTGCATGCAAACCGGGGTTTAAACAACTCTTGCTCCGACGAAAGAATCCGAATTCGCTTCTGATCCTCCGGCCTATTACTATTAATATTACAAAGTAGAAACCTCAGTAAACCATCAGTTTTTATAGATATTTATTAATAGAAATATAAGAAAATACTCTTTTTATTTGTAGTCTACCTATTTTTCATTACTTATTCGAAATGGATGAACGTTGTAAAACAGAGCTTTAAATCGTTTGATCAAATTAATCAGAGGTCCGGGACGACGTTTTCCAGCCGAGAAATTTTTTCGGCCATTCGTTCTCCTCTTCTCATTTTCAATTTCCGCGCTTTTCGAGAGTGATCGTCTGGCTCATCCCATCTCTTTGGTATTCTCGACTTCGCCATCCTCGACTCGAGCGGATCAATTTTAAACGAGGCGTGATTAAAAACTATCTAATCTGAAGAGATGCTTACCGTGCTTACTCTGCTCCCTCACTCAAATTTAACCGTGATGCTTACTAAACTCAACACACGTGCGTCTGATAAACTTGCTAGTCATTTAAAAATCGCGGTACGCGCCACGGGAAGACCGTGAACGCTACATCAGCGCACATCACTCAGCGTAACGTAATCAGGAGGGAAATCCACAAGCGAACAATGAGCAATGCGTGTAAAATACCATCCCCCGACAAACTTCGGATGCGAATTTTCTTCGTGAATAATCAAAGGGAGTGCGCGGGGTTGCCAGCTTGACAGGTGAAGGAACTCAGTTACCCTGTCGTCCAGATATTCGAGGAATATTCGAAGCCGCCTCGGTCGATTTCTGGCAACTGGAGGATCGTACCTGCCTTAGCTTAACTGGTGGCTCGGGTTCCTTCCTGCTGACGCTGGATATTATTCGTGTAATTTTCATCGTTAAGCCTTGTTCGCGACCGCATTGTATCGATTACGTTCCCCACAAATTTACCAAAAATATTCGTGCAATTAAACGTATTCCTCCGCTTCGAGCAAATTGGAGCAGGAAGTTGTTAGGATAAAGTTAATAGAATATAATAGTGAGTCTGTTATCTGGGAAATTATTGTTATAATATTATATGTATATGAAACTTTAATAAATAGTAGTCATCAACAATTTTTGTATGTACTTAAATTAAGAGCAAACTGAACACACACTGTTTAAAATTGAATATCTCTTAAAATCAGACTAAATTATCTATTTTGAATACTTAGATGGCTTAGTTCGATATATGTGCTAAAAGTAAAAATTCGCAGGAATCGTAATGTGAAGATCGCTTTTTCTAACTTTTTCATCTGGCTTTGTAATGAAAATTTAAGGAGATTCGTCAGTGAAACGTATAATATATATTTATTAAACGTATTATATATTATATATTTAATAATGAAATCGGAATTTTGGCCTTGAATCTATATGTTTCGCTTCTTTCGGCATTGATGGACTTCAATTCAGAATGTACTAATTAATCTTATGTGTATAAATGATCTCCATCCAATTATGATATGAATGCGGATTCTTGTAATATCTGGCACGCACGGATTATAGATCCACCACGTAATCCGGATAACGCACACGCGAAACGCGTGTTTGTTGGCGGATTACAAATGTATATCGATTCCACAATTACACTGATGTTATGACGTATGTAATTGTAAGCCTAAGAGTATCTCTCGCCTCACGCTGTAGTTTCCCGANAAGAGCAAACTGAACACACACTGTTTAAAATTGAATATCTCTTAAAATCGGACTCAATTATCTATTTTGAATACTTAGATGGCTTAGTTCGATATATGTGCTAAAAGTAAAAATTCGCAGGACTCGTAATGTGAAGATCGCTTTTTCTAACTTTTTCACCTGGCTTTGTAATGAAAATTTAAGGAGATTCGTCAGTAAAACGTATAATATATATTTATTAAAAGTATTATATATTATATATTTAATAATGAAATCGGAATTTTGGCCTTGAATCTACATGTTTCGCTTCTTTCGGCATTGATGGACTTCAATTTAGAATGTACTAATTAATCTTATGTGTATAAATGATCACCATCCAATTATGATATGAATGCGGATTCTTGTAATATCCGGCACGCACGGATTATAGATCCACCACGTAATCCGGATAACGCACACGCGAAACGCGTGTTTGTTGGCGGATTACAAATGTATATCGATTCCACAATTACACTGATGTTATGACGTATGTAATTGTAAGCCTAAGAGTATCTCTCGCCTCACGCTGTAGTTTCCCGAGCAAATTATTTCCACTAATCATAATAAGATCTTAGCGAATCTTCGTTCCTAGTTTTTATGTTCCAATATTGAATTACGACGCCCTAATGCCCATTTTTGCGGGTAGTAGAAGCGAGAATTTTATCACAGAGGGCTTATGAATACATTATACAACGCTTTTAAATTCTTTTCGTTCACACGTGAATTTTGAAAGGATTTCCATTTAAAAAATGGATCGTACATGCCAATTTTTAACGGTTACCGCAGTATGCTTTATTGTAACAAAAACAAAACCGAAAAACCTGTTTAATATTGAGAAACGTTTTTGTTTTCAGTACTATCTTGCACTGAATAAAATTGTACTAAAAAAATATTAAGGGCTAGCTAGATGACTTTATTATCAGTCGTGGTCATAAAACCGGGCAGCACCTTTTTCTGCCTTTCCACACTGCTTTATTTCATGCGTGCTTTGTTATTGATTGCACTCTACAATCGCACATACTTACATGGTTAAAATACATGCACATACCAAAGTGAAAAATGTTTACCACAGATTTATCAAATGCGTATGTATTCATTTACTCTGAAATTACGTGCGGAAGTTGATAATCATCATGAAAGACATGATTAATGTCGAAAAGTTATCGTTATATTTATATTGTTCAGTTAACCAAGTACATGAAACTAACCATCTAACTGGTAGAAAAATATGAATCTCGTTTTGATCGAGTTTTAATTATGCATTGTGGTGTACCGAGAATTAAATTCTCGAAACTGTTAATTGATTTCATATGAAACGTCTTATATAACCGAACATGAAATTACCCCATCCTATGACATTTCGTTTCTGCGTGACGTCTCTGTTATATTGCTTTTACGGCTGTCTTCTTTTCGACTGCTCCACTTATAGTTCGATTCCCCTGCCTGACAGTCGAAAACACCCGAGGAAATGAAACAACCGTCGTTGCCCGCACGTCTTCTATCGTTTTTTTCTGATTTTTCCTCGTCGAGGATAATCAACTACGATGGGACGTTCGATTGGCGTTGATGCTGCGGAGTGCCATTATGTGTTTGGAATACGACACAATAAGCTTCCATTCGCCATTCATATTAGCAAGCATTCATCCATTAAATGACCCATTACGATCAAACAATTGAGGACACATTTTACTGCTTGCTTTTTGAATTGTTCATCCGAATTTTGTGAGAGCACAGTATAAACACTCGGCAACAACGTTCTACTAAAAGGCCCAATCTTCATTATCCAATTTGCTTATTATTTGTCAACATCAATTTCCATCAAACTATAATGAGGTTTGCTTATTAAGGTCGTCAACTCAGAAGATAATCTGAATAGAAATCACCTAGACAAACGCTAGATAAACTTACAAAAGCTAGTATGGTACTCAAAGAAGGACAGACAAGCTAAGAAGCGATGCTTTGCACGTGGTGTACGTGTTTCTCGGTACGCGATATTTTGCACAATCCAGGGATAGCAATTCTACGGTACAATCGCTTTTCCTAGACACGCGAAATCCATTTCGACGATAATAAACTGCGTTGGCCTCCGAGCGATGGCGGAACGTCTGTGTCGCAGCTGACAATTCGTTCTCTGAAAGCGCTATAACTTATAATACGTACAGTTTTATTTTGACACTCGTCAACGTTGCCATCTGTACGGATAATCCCGATTTTTATTGGTTAATATACACTGACACTTAAGCATTCCATGTAAACGAAGTCTGAAATCGCTCCTTCTGCGACGTAACGGTGTAGTATATATTTCTTCAAGGAATCATTTCCTCGCAGAGAAGCAATTATTATGTAATTGTCATGCGAAGCAAATTATTTAATGTTTCCCCTCCGGCGTTGAGTATCTTCTCTGATAATAGCTGCCTCACGCGAGCTTGATTCACTCTAAATCCTAAACATGTGCGTACACTTGCGGCTAAATAACATTATACGAGCAACTTGTTGGTAGCCCGCCCGCTACCAGTTGCATGCCGATTAAATTAGAGCGCGATAAAATTATTATCTTCTCTTTATGCAACGAGAAATATTTTTGTAACATGTTTATATTAAATATTCATTATACGAGGTAATACAAGGAGCTTATTGGCTGCGTTTTCTTAAGAAACTACTTTTTAACAGAATTTATATTAAATATTTATAATACGCAGTAATACAAGAAGCTTAATTGGCTGTATTTTTTAAACGAAGTAACTGCGTTGAGCAAACAGACGAGACACGTAAACTGTAATTGCCTTTGAATGTCAATAAAAATTCTTACCACTATCACTGGCTGATTGTCCGTTTCCGAGTTGAACTTTATGAAATCCTGCACAAAGGATGATCGTGCTCTGCTTTAGATTCGATGCTTATGAATTCGGGATACATATTCCTGCGGGATAACCCAAGGCGAGAGCAAGACAGTAGAAGCGGGAAATAGATGGAAGAGAGAGGTGGGCGGGAGAAGAGCGCAAGCTCTAGCTAGAGCTCTAATCGTTCGGGTCGGGGGAATTACTACGCGATTCTCGAGTACGCGCTTCCTGGGTAAGCAGCGTAATCCCGACTTCATAGTGTTGCATGTTTAACCTGCGTGCAGTGTTTAACGATGCCATCGATCGGGATAATATAGTCTGTTAACAAAGAACAGCCATGTCGCAAGGGTAAAATGTAGACCATGAATAATAGGAACGGTGGTCCGACGCTCGATTATTATTCGTAACTGTCACGGTTTTCGACACATCCTAATTCATCGTCTATCCTGTGACACGGGATCTGGTTGAACTTCGTTCCTGGGAAACCATTTTTATTACTCAAAATTTATATTGATCTCATGCACGTAAAGAATACATTTTCGAGTTTAGGGACTCATTCGCTAAGTGATTCCAAAATTTTGACGTATTTTCTAATCTTTAGCATGACGTTAGCTGTACGTGAGAGATATTTCGAGAGATTTATGTGATTCTGATATAAATATATCCTTTGTCTCCCATTCGTATATATTGTATAAAGTATAATGTGCGAGTTTCCGCTCTATGGCACATTATCAGTCGATTAATCAGGTTTAACTTTCGGCGGTCTATAGGATCCTTTCAACTCGATTTCGCGCACGAGTATTATGGATCTCGTGGAAAGTTTCAAAGCGGGAGCGCTGTCACGTATCTTAAATGGCCGATCCAAAGTGTGAACGGGAGACTTAAGAATGGGAGCGTTAACGTCGCACGGCCAACTCCGGCCGTCAAATCCTAGTAGTTAGATGACTGTTCTCAACCTACGAGCGACGTTGTGCGCAATTGTGAAAAACCGCCATCAACAAATTATGACTATTACTCAAAGACGATCGGAAAGAGGAAGCTCCAGGAACCGAAATTAAATTGGAAGACGGACGGGCGAGCGCAATCAGTTCAAACGTTTTGGTGGACAATCGGCTGATCCCGTACCTTCCGAAGATTCGATGGGAACGGATTTTGGTCGCGAATAATCGGCGCGCTAATCTGGCGTTAAGCCAGATGCGATATTCTAATTGTAACTACACCTCGCCGCGCGTTATCGACTCAACCTAATCGGGACTTGGTTGGTTAAGTCCAACATTCCGTCGAACTAATCGTCCTATGACTTTATGACCGGCTTTATCCGCCGTTTCGGATTCACAGCGCGGGATCGTATTTTTCTCGAACGAGTGATTTATAGATTCCCGTTCTGGGAAGACCGGGAAACAGGATGCTACGCCGCTCCTGGATTCATATTTCAGACGTCGGATATCATCGGTGTCACCGAATCAGGGGATGAATACTCGTTGCGAAGGATAGATAGGTTTTCCATCGGTTCAGCGAGTTTATAATTCGAAATTTCAAATGTAGATTGTACATCTGAGAATATTGCGAGATTTTATATTAAAGTCGACGGTAAATTATGTTAAATTCGAGGTAATTTTAGTGGAATCGAATTATCGAGCAAAAATAAAAATTGGATCAATCTTAATAGAGTTTTCGTTAAGAAATTATCTGATTTAAAGTTACAAATTATTGCTGTCATTGGAAGCAGGCAAGCTCATTATGTGTATTATACTATATTGTATCATACTATATTATATATAAAGTGAAAATTGATTCATTTTCTAANGGGATGAATACTCGTTGCGAAGGATAGATAGGTTTTCCATCGGTTCAGCGAGTTTATAATTCGAAATTTCAAATGTAGATTGTACATCTGAGAATATTGCGAGATTTTATATTAAAGTCGACGGTAAATTATGTTAAATTCGAGGTAATTTTAGTGGAATCGAATTATCGAGCAAAAATAAAAATTGGATCAATCTTAATAGAGTTTTCGTTAAGAAATTATCTGATTTAAAGTTACAAATTATTGCTGTCATTGGAAGCAGGCAAGCTCATTATAAAGTGAAAATTGATTCATTTTCTGATCAATCCGTCCGGAGAGTAAAACAAATTAACTAGCATCACTGACCAATCTTTTTCTGGAATTTCAAATCTCAATAGATAACCAGGATTTTTCTCGCGGGATCAAGTCGTGTCGTCATGCAAACGCAATTTACGACGCCACTACCAGATGTAACGAACTCTAAAACTCCGCAACTCGTACGCGTCGCGTAGGTTTCATAAAAATCTGAACGAGAGCAAACCTGATTCATTTCCTTAATCGCCATCTCCTCGTAAAACAGCAGATTTTATATTTTTCGATGTGGAAGAGGGGATTCTTCTTTCGAATATTCGCCGAGTCGTTCGAGCACGCATCTAAACTACCGCGCAAAAATAAAACTTCCGTCATATCGATTTTACATTGGACATTTTCGAATTTCCACGCTCCGACGGATTATCCGGTAGCGTCGGACGGACTCGATGGAATTCTCGAAGAAAATTGGATCTCCGGAATTCCTTGACCCGTGGTCGGCTCTGACGGGAAAAATTGCGCGACGACGACGCTTTTCGCATCTAACTCTAACGGCGGATCGCCCGGTATTCTCGCGTCTCATTGTACATCGACGGCCGAGCGGGGAATGCTAGCCCGCAGCCATATTCATCCCCCGTTTCCCAACAGGTTCCTGAAGCAGCTTTTTATCGTGCGCCGGACGTTCCACGGATTCGTACGTGAGGAACGCGAAAATTCCGTGACAGGTAGCATGTTTTTATTGTGTCAACGGCGCGGCGGTCACGTTAGAACGCATGAGCTGATACGTTCCAACAATCTTAACATTGTTCCGGCTTTTAACTATCAGAGGAGGCCGCTGCAAGTATTATATTTTTTCTCACGAGGATATTCGATAATAAAAAAAATGCTGTGCTAAGGGCAATTTACCGTTTTCCCTCTTGTGTGGTGCGTATTTCATTTCATGTCTGACTCAGATTTCTCATGCGAAACCAGTATTTTAATTTTCATATGTCAAGGATTTATTAATTTTAAGTTTTTAATTGAAGGAAGGTAGCTTCCATGAACGTAACACGATTCACATAAAAAACGCAAATTAACGAACGCCCGTAATCGCATAATGTAATGCATCCAATGCAGTGTATTGTATGTTGCAAACTGATACGTGTATCTAGGTTTTATATTTTCCAAGCTTTTTACGTATAATGATATCGTGGCAAATCCAGAAATCTCAATGCGAGTGTTGAATATCAATTGGATTGTTTTTTATTTCTGATCATATTCCATTTATTTTAATCTATAATGGTTAACAACTCATTATAATGTACCATTTACTAATACATTAAGTATGTGGAAGGAAAAAAATTAAGTTATGAAACAGTTTTAAATTCCAACGCCCAGGATTTTATACTTCTTCCCTTTTTGTCAATTATAATCAGATTATGCAAAAAAAAGAGAATGTCTCCTAAACTGTAGTTGAGTCAATTAGGTTATGAAATTCTTCAATAAAAAAAGAGTGTCTATTCTTTTGCATAATTTGATTGTAATCGATGAAAAAAGAAGTATAAAATCCTGATTGACTGAATTCATCGGCACAGAGTTGTACATGGTTAAAATTTAATAGTTGATAGTGGGTAAGCCAATCGATGGGTCTATCACTAAATCTGATGAATTTTGGACGTGTTATAGGCGTCGAAACTCTGAATGACTTTGACATATTTTTGCACCCTTTTTTAATTGAATTAATGTGACGTCACATCTTCACAAATTAGAAAAGATCGAGTTACTCATATAATAATACCCAGAATTATTAAAATATACCAATCTATAACTGTACTGATGAATTCCGACTATCAGGACTTTTTACTCCCTCTTTTTTATCAATTAAACTCAGATTACGTAAAAAAAAAAAATTGTCTCCCAAAACGAAGCTAAGCCAATTAATCTACTCAATTATACTTGTAATTCGTATTGAAAATCTCGTGAGCAATGAAAAACGAATTTTACGCTCTTTGCGTGGATTTTATACTGGGTTTCGAATCGGAGAGACGAAATATCGGTTTAACTCTTGCTGCCACCTGTAATTGGTGGTTATTCGACACTGCTGGCAACCAGGCTACGGGAATTGCTAACGACAGTGCCACGGATAATCAAAACCGTGCGCGTCGGTATATCATCATCAAGAGCGCGTGCTACCGCTTCCCAGCCGCCAAATCATACCCGATTGATCTTAAAAGGATTTGCAACCAGCAGTGAGCGATAGCCACGCAAACTTGCTTCATTAAACTTGCGTCACGCTGATCTTTAGACTCGTGGTCCACTTTAAATTTTGGAAATTAAATTATCACGCAAGATTTGAGATGGCAGGCATTCAATTTATATTGCACAAAGTATGAACTATAATTGCTCACGATCTAATTTAATGCATAGCTTAAGCAAGAGATTCAGATTATACTTATTAATAGTATAATTCATCGTATTCAATTTTGACGACGTATTTTCCAGATATACTGCTTGTAAACGTAATAAGACTACTAAAGTCAATCACGTTCAAACTGATTTTCTAAATTGGTTCACTCGATTAAACTGGATTATCAAATGATAGGATCAGGTAGCTATCGTGCTATTTGAATAATTTTGATATTTCAGCGCAATTAATTATAAACTTTAGCAATTCCATTATTCCACTATTCGACTTTAGCATTCAAGATAATTTGCTTCTAAGATTGCCTCGACTTTTATTGGTCTTGTGAAACTTATCAGACAATTAAATATTCTTGTTGTTCGATTCAAGTTTCATTTTGAAATTGTTCAAATACAGATAACTATGAGACAAGAAATATGTTGTTTAAACTGCCTGGCATTTAATGTCCAATATCTTAATTACTCGTTTAAGTGGAAAATTGCTTGGAGGGTATCTAATCACTTCGACAAAATCATTTTCGTCGATACACCATTCTCAACAAACTCTCGAGCTATCCTCTGTTTCATCAAATTGGTCCCACTTCTGGAGTTGTTCTCCATTGNAGCGCAATTAATTATAAACTTTAGCAATTCCATTATTCCACTATTCGACCTTAGCATTCAAGATAATTTGCTTCTAAGATTGCCTCGACTTTTATTGGTCTTGTGAAACTTATCAGACAATTAAATATTCTTGTCGTTCGATTCAAGTTTCATTTTGAAATTGTTCAAATACAGATAACTATGAGACAAGAAATATTTTGTTTAAACTGCCTGGCATTTAATGTCCAATATCTTAATTACTCGTTTAAGTGGAAAATTGCTTGGAGGGTATCTAATCATTTCGACAAAATCATTTCCGTCGATACACCATTCTCAACAAACTCTCGAGCTATCCTCTGTTTCATCAAATTGGTCCCACTTCTGGAGTTGTTCTCCATCGGACCAGTTTCCGCAGCTGTCTCGTCTGCCTGAAAAAGAAATCGATAGGGATAGGATAGGTCTTTGGACGGAACGCGTTACCTTCTCCTTGCTTTATTCACCATAGCCGAGACACGTTAAGCTTTCACCGCACGCGAACGAATGACGACGACGACCCGTTAACGGCGGCTTCTCTCTCTCTCTCTATCACTCTCTCTCTCTCTCTCTCTCTCTCTCTCTCGTTCTCCAGCGCACGTGAGCGACCCCTTCTTCTTCTGGTCGTGACTCGTGAAACTTTCAGCAGGATCGGCCGCGCACGTTCCTACCCCGTGTTTTACGTTTCCTTTTACGACGCCCTACAGCCCGGGTAATCGCGTCCGAGAATTCGAATGCATTGTTTAAGACCCGTGGATGTACTCCCGTTGAACGCGCGCACACCCTTCGCGTCTATTAGCGTGTACTAGTGTGCGTGGGAGTGTGCGCCGCGTGGAGCTGCACGAGCTTTAAATTGGGTGGGCCAAAGCTCGACGTACAGCTGCCGAAACTTTTCCGGATAACGAAAACACGGCTTGTAACTTGATTGTCTTATCCTGGTAATATAATTACCGGTCTGCCTCCTACAACGTTGGGCTCCGAGGTCCTGGAGCTTTCGTGGGAACAGGAATGGAAAAGGGGAAAGGGTGAGAGTTTCCTCGCGACTAGTTGTGAATCACGCTTTTGTTCCTCGTTCAACGAATGCCGTTGCTTTTGATGGGATGAGTACGCTGAAGAAGCGGAATTTAAAATGGAATAGGATTTATTTATTGTTTAATGCACGGAGTGTATTCGCTTAAGTTTATTAATCACGATTGTCGATCAATCATGAAAGCAATAATCACAAATAATGAATAACTGCTTTGTTATCCTTGTTCGATAATGATTAGGCCACCTATAAAGTATAATTATTTGAATGAGGAGTTTCGGAAACGGCCACGGTTAAGTGGAACTGGACGTCTGACGATAATTCATCAATGTGTTGACCGGACTATCAAGAGTCTTTCGGAAGAAGTTCAACCAGGCCGGACCTAATTTAGCATCATTAATTACAATTGTCGTCGTGGTCGTGGGAACGGTCAGCGCGTGACGAAAGCGCTTAGTAGGCTAGTAGCTTTCGTTGTTATCAGCAGAATGGGCAAATGACATGATATATATTTTAGAAGCGCACCGACATGAATTAATCTACCGATCTTGGATGCGCGATAAATTGAGCTAATTGCTTGGCATACATGTATGTTATTTCGTCTGACTGTCTTCACTTCATACGTGTCATCCAACATCATTCCTTCAACCGTCCCTAGCATTAAACAAAAATTTGTCATTATCTGAGTAAAGCTCCGAGAAGCTTTAATTTCTTTGAGATCACATATGCTAATGTATTTCGATACGCTATATAATAATAATACCCGCAAATGTCATCTTCATACTCAAAACTTGAAAACAGTGATTTTTTTCTCCTTTTCCCTTCATATGTAGTTCTTAAAAAAGTATCTGTTTTTCTTTAATCTGAATAAAAATCCAGAAATGTATTTTAAATTCTATTAATTCTTAATTCATACGCAGATTGATTCTTCGTCTCCTTCTTATATTGATCTATGATCCATCGTAAGTTCGTCGCGTCATTAAATTTTCGCGCAACGTGTTTGCAAAAAATCTGTAGCAGCCGATAAAATAATTTTCTTAATTTCGTGTAGTTCGCCGAGTAGGTATTATGACACGCTAACCATACACCATTAATAATTCATAAGTCCCGACAAAATAATCTGATACGCATTTAGCTTAGTAACCGTGATTCAATCTCCATTTGTTATTCATTGTTTCACCGAGTCGTCTTACTTTATATGCTCCACGAGGATTCGCTTTCTCGGATCACGGAACTCCCGTTGCTTCCACATTTTGACGTTCCTGTTTTGTCTCTCGGCTTTTCCGCGAACTCCTGTTCAACCCGTGCACGTACACTATTACTCAAAAGTTTCCCGTCTAATATAATATCATCAGCAAAGTGTTTCCTTAAATCAGGCGTGGACAACCTTTTCCAGTCCGGGACCAAATTATCATTCTGCCTTCGAGTCAAGGACCGGAACAAATTATTAAATAAGAAACAATGAATTATTAGTTCGTTATTAAAATGTAATTGTGATTATAATTAACAAATTTTACTGATCAATAATTGAAAAATATTGTGCGCTGATTGTTGCGTCGCGTCACGCAACTAATTGCACGCGAACTTAATTTCGTGCAGCGAATTGAAATTGAATTAAGTGGACTGTAACATTTCAACTTGGATGAACAATTTCTAAGGAACTAGTCGATTAAAAATAAGTCAAGGCAGCTTAAGTCACAGTTGTTCGATAGTTACAACGAAATTGTCTGGTTTAGTGTTTGATCGACTATGGTGGTGAGAATTTGTCGTGTCTGTCTCTCGTTAACATTAAAGGTGGTGTGCCTTAAAGGGGATGCTTCGGACATTATTGCTTGGCCTTATTCGCATGGGTTTGCTATAGTTGCGTTTGCTATATTTTGGAAAATCTCTTCTTCTACGTATAAAGGATTACCACTTCCGATATTCGCGTGCGACGTCGAATCGATTATTTTCAATGGATTACCTTTAAAGCCTCAAAAATTGCCTTTCGCGCACGTGCTTGTCATAAACTTCTCCAGTCTGTACGCGTTTAATTCTTCCTGCGGATGGAACATTGATCACGCTTGTACTCTACACTTCCAACCAACGGTATGCGTGTAATTCGGAGAAGTGCACGAATGCATAAGCACAGTCAGACGACGGCTGAGAAATTTCGTTAACGCGTCTCCGGATTCCCCGCTATTGCTCCGTCACGGCTGCTTCCATTTCTTCTTCCCTTCTTCGCTTCCTATCCGTTCTTCTCCCGTAATTGCACAATCGCTGGTTAAGCAAACGAGAAAGTGCACCCGGTTAAATTATTACCGTCAGCTCCTTGAATCTAAACCGTCGTACCGTTGCGGAAAACGCAACAGTTGCGCTTTTTGCGCTGTGTTTCATAACAGGTAAACGTGAAATACCGCACAAGTTTCATATTCACTTTTGATTCCGCGATGTTACTTACTTTTACCGAACTGTCTTTCCGTTAGGAATAGTAGAAGTGATCAGCCACTGCAACAATCTTAGGCAAAGTGAACATATTCTTCATTATAATATTGGGTTGTCTAAAAAGTTTGTTACAAACATTTAAATTCCGGTATACATTTATTGAACTATTATATATGTACAGGTGCCGTTCTGTTCCACAAGCTTTCTCCATCTTCACGCAACTTCAATATTTCACTCTTCTCCAGAACCTCTCAGAGGCTTTTCTAAGAAACTTCTGAATAAAATTTTTTACGTCCAAGAGTTGAACTTTTTGCCATTAAAACAATTTTGCAATGAGTGAAAATCTGAGGTTTCAATATCTGATGAATGCGATGATGGGGTGGCACATTTCAATCAAACTTCAACAGCTTTTGTTGAGTAGTCAATGATAATTGTCAGACGCCACGCATTGTTCTAATGAAACATGACGCCCTTTCGATTCGCTAGTTCAGGTCGTTTTTGTTCAATTATTGGGGTATGCTTGTTTGGTAGAAGCTCGTGGGGTAGGATTTCTTTCTATTCTTAACCGGTTTCTAAAGTGGCTAAATATGATTCATTCCGCTTATCCCAAAATGTTTTCCGCTCAACATTTTTGTAAATAATCCATTTCTCATCTCCCACTAATTCTTAACCAAATTTTTCCTAAAGATGCCTGACATATCATTTATCAGAATGTTTACACATGTTTTCAATTATTTTGATATATTCAGACTTGACCTACTG